>JAQZBX010112293.1:0-10208 GCA_029593785.1 Cabassous unicinctus
TCAATCTATGAGACAAAGACCTAAATATGCCAACACTCTGGTGACTGCCCAAGAGCAAAGGCACCCCTCAGCAGAATCAGCTGATGCCAAGCCTGCAGCTTGCCTTTCCCAGGAGCTCTTGGGGGATGGACAGTTCTAAGGAATACCCTATAATCTGCATTTATATCATTTGTGTCTTTGATATATAAAATACAGATATTTGCATCATTTAAAAATTTAGATATGGAAAGGGAAAAACAGAAACTTTATAGTGAAGAAAGCTGGCAAACACCACCTTAACCAAATGATCAAGGTTAACATCCCCAGTGATAAATCCTAATGATAGCACATGCTCCTGAAATGATGAGGAGAGCATTTTACCTCTGTTATATTCTTCCTCCAAGCCCATAACTCCAGTTTAATCTTGATTTTTAAAAAATCATACAAATCCAAATTGAGAGACATTCTACAAAATACCTGACCAATACTCTACAAAATAGTTGAGGTCATCAAAAATAAGAGAAGACTGAAAAACTCAGACTAAAGGAGACTAAGGAGATATGATGACTAAACATAATGCGGTATACTAGATGGGATACTGAAACAGGAAAGGGACCTTATTGGAAAAATCTGTGAAATTTGAATAAAGTCTGGAGTTAATTAATGGCAAAGTACCAGTCCTGGTTTCTTACTTTGAGAAATATATAATGTAAGATGTTAACAATAGGAGAAACCAGATGAGGGATTTAGGAAAAAATCTGTATTATTTTTGCAACTTTTCTGTAAATCTAAAATTATTACAAAATATGAAGGTTATTGAAAATAAATCAGTACTAAAATTCACTCAACTCAGACTCTTCTTTTATAATTGTCTATTTCTATGTGGGGAAAATACTGTCCCATGAATTTGTTGCATATAAACTTTTCAGTTCTCTTAACTTCTTATTTGGCGATGATCTACATAACTTGAAAGAGTTAGGTAAACAAACAATATTGGTGGTAACGATAAGCAGTATCACAGACAGAGAAACAACAATCCAGATAGCCTGGTACTGAAATCTGATGGGAAAAGACATTCAGGTGGAGAAAGAAGAAATATAAATGAAAAAAAAAAAAAAAAAAAAACCTGAAAAATGAAAAAATTAGAAGTGCTTCTCAGGTACATATTATTCTCAGATATATATTAATAAATCTGAAAACCACATAGAAAACCACATAAATTACCTACAAAGCATAGAAAACATGAAAAACATAGAAAACATAAAAAACAAGACAGAAAGATACTCAGAGACTCCACAAAAAAGAGCATCTAACCTTGATGGATTCTCTGGGGAATTTTTGCAATATTTCAAAGAATATCTACCTGAGTTGCATAAATGTTTCCAAAATATGGGAGAAGATGGTAGTTGAGATATTTTTGAGGCAAATTGGGTTTTAATTCCAAATACTGACAAGAATAGCAACCAAAATAGAAATTATATAAACTAGTTTCACACATATAGATAACAGAAAAAATCTAAGTTAAAAAACATCCAATGACATATTAAAATAATTATCTACTATATCTAAGTAGATGTTCTAGACATAATTCAAAATGCCCTTGCCCTCATCTTGGGCAATTCCTGACACAGACCCTGGACCAAATGACTCTATCCCATAGCCCCCATCCCACTCCCAACTCCAGTCACAGATGCTTTGAATAAAAATGGATGCCTGAACTAGGGGGTGGCCCAGGCACATGTGACCAGCAGTTCATGTGTTTCATGACTAAACAGATTCTCTCAGAAGTTTAAATCAAGAGACACAGGGAGAGGTAGACTGTGAGCTGTTGACTTGAGGCTACAGAAGCCATTAGTCAGAGAGTCACAAACAAGATGCATAAGCAAAGAACATCAGATGAAAGATTGCAGAGAAAGACAGAATGAATGAGAGAAGCCATGAAATTTGTAAAAAACAAAGTGGCTATTCACGAGTTGTCCTTGTACTACCTATTCCTTATAGTAAACCTTCCATTTACTTGAGCTTTGAGTGGATTTCTGTACTTTGCACTCAGTACTATCCCAATTAAAACATCAGAATTCATTCCTGGTATGGAGAACCGGTAGAATTAGGGATAGGTGTTGATGTAACACAAGAACAAGTAAATTCAAAAATCATATAATGAGGGAAGCGGATGTGGCTCAGGCGATTGGGATCCCATCCACCATATAGGAGGTCCAGGGTTCAATTCCCGGGGCCTCCTGGTGAAGGTGAGCTGGCCTAAGGGGAGAGCTGGCCCACGTGGAGTGCTGGCCTGTGCAGTAGCGCTGGCCTGAGTGGAGAGCTGGTGCAACAAGATGACGCAACAAAAAGAGACACATAGGAGAGACAATAAGAGATGCAGCAGACCAGGGGGCTGAGGTGGCGCAAGAGATTGAGTGCCTCTCTCTCACTCCAGAAGGTCCCAGGATTAGTTCCCGGTGCCACCTAAAGAGAAGGCAAGCAGACACAGAAGAACAAAGAGAGCAGACAGTGAGCGTAAAAACCACGAGGGATGGGGGTAGAAATAAATAAATTAAATAAATCTTTAAAAAATCAGCATACATATATTTAAGATTAGCACACGCCATTATATGTAAATTTTACACTGAAAGAAAAAAAGTAAACAAATAATGAACTCTAGTTTTAACAAACACACACACATCTATAACCCAATGCACACACCTCTGTAACCCAAATCTCTATCAAGATGTAGAATGCTGCCATCACTTCCCTCCCTCTTTCCCCCAGTGAATTTTAAAACTCTCTACTTGTATTAAATGGTCTTGTTTGTGGTTATATCCTCAGTACCTAGACCAATGCTTAGCACATAACAGATACTCAATAAATATTTGTTGAATAAGTGAACATGTAATATGAAATTAAATTGGGATTTTTTTTCATGCAGAGTTGGGTATTGTTAGGCATGTACCTTCTATTGAATGAGCAGGATTCGATTATTATTATTATTATTTACTCCACTGTTCCTTCAAATTATCTGGGGGTTACCTCTTTTTCTGCCCCAGATGAAATCTCATAAAGGTCACACAACCCTGCTTTCAAGTTAAAGCTTCTCCTTTTCCCCAGCTCAGTCCTACTTCAGACTGGAAGCCTGAGGTGGGGGAGAGGATAGTCCAGGATGGGGCGTAGTCCACGTCTGTTTTGTTTTCTGCCTTATACAGTTCTATCTCCTCACCTTAACCACTCTGGGGTTGGGCTTTAGACGCCTCCCTTTTTGGGCTCTGGGGAAGAAGACATGCAGTTGTAAGGGGAAGGTTGGCAGAGCTTCTGTGACATGCATGAAGTCAACCACTTATGACCCTAGCCCTCAGCTCTTGGGTTTCCAAGGGCTCAGCCCTCTGCTTGATCTTAGCTGGAATCCCTTTTATAATGGCTTCCAGGAAAATCCTTTCCCACTGATCCCTGAGAACATTTTCCTACACTTGCTTTATCACATATCTATCCATCCATCCTCCATTAATCCATTTTATTTTTCAAAGTAAATTACAAACATCAGTACATCTTCCCTGGAAAAACTCATGCATCCAGAGTTGGTGAAAGTGCAGCTTTGTTTCCAGTGCTGTTTTCTTTCTACTCCGTCTTTACTTTTCTCAGGAAAGCAGAAGACTCCAGGTTCCTGAATTTCCCCAACTCCAGGGGCCATGTATCAAGTTCTCCATATTTTCCCCTGAAAGTTCCTCTCATATGGCTTGAGATTAAAGGGAAAAATCACTTTCTCTTTATCCTCGTGGGAGGTGTGGGTAGGTGTCATCTATGTCCAAAGCAAAACCTTCGTGAGTCATGAGTCCCTCATTCTACCCCCACCCTCAGTAGGCTGAAGGTGAGTGATGAATAATTACTGATACACAATTTCTTAGCATGTCTTGCAAGAGCAGACTAACATCTGCCTTAGAATGTGGGGTTCTTGGCACCTAATGTCTAGTTTTTTGGGGATACAGCCCAAGAGACAAAGCCCCAATTTAATATCATATTACATGCTCATTTATTTAACAAATGTTTTTGGAGCATCTTTTATGTGCCAGTCATGGGCCTAGGTATACAATGGTGAAAAAGACAGAAAAAGCTCCTGCTCTTGTGGAATTTACAATTTAGTCTGAGAAACAGACAATGAACTTATAAGTAAAGATGATAATTTCAGGTAAAGAGGAGTGTTGTGAAGGAAATAAATATGCCAATGTGACTAAGAGCAAATAAAGGAGGGAGAGTGACTACGTTAAGTGGTCTTGGGGATTGAATCATGTCCACCATGAAAGACATATGTTTGAGTCTTAACCCATGGTTCTGTGGATGTGAACCCATTTGTAAATAGGACCTTCGAACATCTTAAAGTGTGGCCCAAATGAATGAGGGGTGGGCCTTCATATAATATGGCTGAAGTTCTTAAAAGCAAAAGAAATTCGGCAAGGTGGTAGGAAGAACCAGAGGAGGAGCACAGGGATACAGGTCACTAAGTGCTGGAGGATTGCCAGAACACCTTCACCAGAACACTTTTTTGGAGAAATCATGGCCTTGCCAACACCTTGACTTTGGACTTTTAGCCTCCAAAACTGTGAGACAATAAATTCCGGTTGTTTAAGCCAAATCAGTGTGTGGTATTTGTCATAGCAGCTCTGGCAAGGTTGGGTTCATCTCTGAGGAGGTGATAGCTGAGCTGAGACGTGAAGAATATGAAAAAGTGTGAGGAAGACAAAATAAAAGCCCTGGGAGGGAAAAATCTTGGCATTGGAAGAAAAAAAAGAAGGAGCCAGTATGAGTGGAGAATGGGTGGGGGGAGATGGTACAAGCAATGGATGGAACGAAGACTAGAGCCAAACTGGATCATGTAGGAACTTGTAGGCAATGGTAAGGAATTTGCATTGAATTTTAAGTCCAAAAACCATTTGGAGGGTTTTGAAGAGGTATACTGAATTCACATTTTGGCCTAATGCTGAAGAGTCAGGTATCAAATTTAATACTTAATTTCTGAGATATAATATCAAATCTGAAAGTTAATATAAGAATTGAATTATTATTACAATTTTATTATTAAAATTTGTAGTAGTTAAATTTTAGAAGTCTGATGTAAGGCAGGAGCAATTTCTCAACATTGTTAGTTCTTACATGTTCCTGCAGTTGCAATATTGTACATTGTGATTTTAGGTAAAAGCCCACTTTCAAATAAGGTCAGATGAGGAACAAGACAATTTTCGACTAGCTCTGCCAGTATAGGGTACTCCTGGTGGTTATGTTGCCATCTGTTAAAAAGCTTGTTTTCTTTTCTAATGGGAAGTGACTAAAGTAAGGTTTTATTTCCTCTTCATGTCCTGGACTTGAAGATTTGGCTGATGGAGATGAACCAATTTCATTGAAGCCGCTTAGAAACTGAAGCTTGTGCTCTGCTTGAAGAAGATGCATTCTGAATATTTTCAGATGCGGACCTAAGGTTGTTACTCTCAGAGTTTATATTTCTAATATCTGTTTATTTCTGCATCCCTTTTATTATTAATTACATTATATAAATATCGGTGGTTCAAAAGATACAATTTTCTTCCTAACGTTATCTAGCCAAACTTGCTTCTTGACTGTATTAACTTTCAATTATTTTCCTATTCATGTAACTATTTGGAAGCTCTCAATAATTTTTTACCTAAAACTAACAGCATCCACAACCACCATTATTATTGCAGTTTACACTCTATCAAACTATTAGAATTTCAACATAAAGAGTTACATTCACATGCTTACCTATATTTAAAAGTGAATATTCAAATATTAATAACTCTGACAGATATGCCTTTTTCTTATAACTTGCAGAGTTTTGCTGATTAAATGTGATGTCTAACCAATTAGATCACCATATCAAGGGCCACACCAAGTTTAGTGTTGCCAGAAAGTGAAATAGGCATTTGATAATCTGGCCTTCCAAAGACCAAGGCTGATGTAAAACTGAAAAGTAGATTTTAGCCAAATGCCAAAATACCAAAGCCAGAACACAGCTGAATTTGAGTAAATCCCTTATTTTATGCAGGAGGGTAACATGATCTAGTGGCAAGAGGTTGGCTAAGGTGAAAGATCATGTAATCAAATATGAATAAAGACAGTACTAACTAAAAACATGTAGGCAATACCTACATGTTTTAGGACATAAGATAAATCCTGCAAGATTCAAAGGTCCCATTTATAATATCAGTGGTGTGATGAAAAGTGTACTGGACTAAGAGTCAACAACTTGGTTTTAAATCCTAGCTCTGTTCTTTGCAGAACATGTGCCCTTGAAAGTCGCTTAAGCCTCCCTAACCTTAGTTTCTTCAGCTGCACAGTGCATAGGATTGTTGAGAGGCTCAAGTTGAGGTAATGAAGGTGAGAACACATTACAAGCTCTAGTGCAGTGGTTCTCAACCTGGGGTGCTTTTCAAATTAAGATGCTCAGGCCTCTCCTTAGACTAAATCAGAATCTCTGAAATAAATAATCTCCTGATCAGTCAGAGTCAGCTGTGAAATCTTGTCAGCTCATGTCACTTCTTTCTTCAAACCCTTCAGTGGAGATTCCCATCTCACAGTAAAAGCCAACATCTTAAAGTGGCTAGTGAGGGTCCCCACCCCAACCCCACCATGCCTCTGGCTTCTCTTTCTCACCTATAGCCATACTGGCTTCCTTTTTGTTTCTGGATCATTCCTAGCACATTCCCACCTCAGAGCCTTTGCCCTTACTGCTTCCACTGCCTGAAACTCTTCCCTGAGATAGTACACGTGGCTCAAGCCTTGCTTCAGGCCTTTGCTTGAATGTGACTTTTGAGTAAAGCCTTCCTTGACCATCCTCTTTAAAATGGCATGTGTGTATCTGTGCACATACACACACACACACACACACACACACCCTTTCCCCCTTCCAGCTTTATTTTCTCCGTAGCACTTACCACCAGCTGGAGTACTGTATATTTTGTGTATTGACTGTCGTTTTCCACTAGGATGTAAGCGCCATGAGGAGAAGGAATGTGTTTGGTTGTTTTTGTTGGCTGCTGGGTATTCCCAGCACTTAGAATACTACCTAGCCCACAGCAAGCCCTCAGTTAATATCTGCGTTGCTTCTCCAAATGGAAGCGCCCCAGCCTAAAAACGTCAATGATGGCTCCCTACCTACTCTAAATTTACCCTGGGCTTTTCTATCTCCATGCATTTGCTCGTGCAGTTCCTCCAACTTAGAATGCCCTTCCTATCTTTAAAATAATTTCCTCCAGTTCCTAGATGAAAAGGATCCCCCTCAAAATTACTCTAGCTTATTTGTGTATTGTATATAATTATCCCTGTAATTATTTCCTTCACAAGAATGTACACTCCTTGAGAGCAGTGTTACTCAGCATTGTTTGTGGAATGAACAAACAAGCCTGCCTTTATAGCTGCATTCACCAGAGGAAGGGAGGAAGGTAGTTAAATGCTGGATTTAAACACAGCCCTCCTAGCTCCAGTGAGGATATAGATTGCATGTGAATAAAAAAAAAAATACAGAAGATGATAACATCAAAAATAATTTGTGGTGACAGTAAGATCAACCAGAAGAAAACAAGTCCCAATAAATTTCCCTGTGAATAATCTAGAATAGGTGAGAGAGAGTTGAAAAGGAATGATTTATTGTGTAACTGGACTCTGAGAACCAGATAAAAACTTGGACATGGCATTTATTTTAATAGCAGTGAGGTCTTCAGGCCAAGCAGGATAAAAACAGGAAATAGCTTCCCAGATTTTTTATGATGTCCTTCACGTGGTTTTCATGAACTATTCCAAATTTCCAGTATTTTTTAGAGGACCTACCTTACGATAGTGAAAACAATAAATCTCTGACATTTCTCCTTCATTTAGAAATGCTATATAATCTAAAGTTGAAAAATCTCCTTCAATGTATTTTTGCCCTGCCTGTAAATACCCTTGTTAACAAACTATCTGGAGTTTTCAAGTCAGTGATTCATAGTCACAGCTCTCCAAACCTAGGTTCTTTTGGTAATGTCCTTTTTGAAGCAGCAGGACTTCACTTTATCAGCAGGGCCTGCTTTTGGGAACCAGAAATTTATGAAGCTTTGTCTGTGAATATACACCTCCTGTTTGCCTTGGTATATCACCAAGTTTCCCTAAGGCTTCTAACCAACTTGACTGAGCAAGACCTATAACACCAGTGCCAGAGGGGGAAATAAGAAATGTTAGCAAATAACTAAAGGTAACAGATAACATCTCTGAAAGAGTTCCTGTCCCAAAGAACACAGTCAAAAGAAGCATATTTTATAGATGGCAGAATCTGTTTTTTTTTTTCTTGAGTTTTAAATTTCTTGCATAAATAACATCATAGAAATGAGAGGAATTTTTAAAAAAAGAAAAAGAGAAAATCACTACCAACTCCAACTCACTTTTCTAA
Source organism: Cabassous unicinctus (assembly GCA_029593785.1). Taxonomy (NCBI): domain Eukaryota; kingdom Metazoa; phylum Chordata; class Mammalia; order Cingulata; family Chlamyphoridae; genus Cabassous; species Cabassous unicinctus. The sequence continues at coordinate 8,402 of JAQZBX010112293.1, forward strand.
CATGACTCTTTTCCTTTCTAGGCTTTGCTTATCTATATGCATAGACATCTATATGACACAATTTATATCCAAGTATGATCTGGAGTCTCTAGGCCTACCGTACAATGGAGTATCTGCCTGCTCTTTAGAAATGCAGTAGGAAGAAATCACTGCCCCATGCTCTGGGATCTGTATAAAGGAGATTTGGGAGCTCAAGAGGATCTGAGAAATGTGGCCCAGGACTGACCCTAAGGTATGGCTTGCTTGGCCTTGACCCATGACCCAGATGGTCCAAAGAACCATCACTGAGCCCAGAACACTTCAGGGTCTCCCCATAAGACCTCAAACATTATTTCTCTCTTTAAAGAACAGCTGGAATCTTTATATTGACGATTGCATCAAGTCCATACTCCCTTGCCAAAGTCTATCTAGACCCTACGTTATCTGGGCCTGTGGGCAGAAGATAATAAGTATTAGATAAATATCTGGAGCCAAAACATAATATAAAATTCTAAAACTGTGTTGGAGATACAGAGAAGGCATCACCACTATTCTGTGGTGTTTTCAGCCCCTAACCCCGTCAACATCATAACTCAACAAGAAACCACACAGATTAGGTGGGGGTTTTTTTTTTTGTTGTTGTTGTTTTGTCTGTTTTTTTAAGGAGGTACCAGGGATTGAACACGGGACCTTGTGCATGGGAGGCAGGCACTCAACCACTGAGCTAGATCCACACTCAATAAGGTGTTTTTATTGTTTCACCTTCTTGTTAAATACTAGTCTCTTCCCTAGTCCTTCCACAATTTAAGTTGGCAAAAATCTTGAGGAAGCCAACTCCTATGGCAATCTCAGACTTGTTGACCTGCCCTGTTTCTTCACACTTACTTGTAACAGGCAAGCTGTTCACCCACAGGCTAATCATGGAGTCTCTAGGTTCCCAGCTATGCTAAGTCCTGACATGTTAAAAGTCACAGGCTTTGAACTGGTCAAGTTCTCTGAAAGAGAAACAAGAGGACCTGCAGCTTCTGGCAGTTATGAACAATGAACTATCAGGACTGTTCACAATGACCTCTGGCTGCATAGTAATAACAATAGCTTACACTGACTCTACCAGAAATAGAAAGTATCTCATTTAATCTTCACAATAATCCTTGAGATAGAAATTATTATTATCTTTTTTTTTCCAGAAGGGGAAACTGAGACTTACATATATTCATCAGCTTACACAAGATCCTTGTACAGTTAAAAAGTGGCAGAGCTGGAATTTGAACACAGCAAGCCAAGTACATAAGGAGACTACTCTTTACTGATTATGAGACTAATGCAGGAGACGCTTTACAGTTTGCCTTGGAACTCATTGCCGGTTACATCCTGAGCTGGGACAGGCCTCCTAAATGTTAGCTCTTGTCATTTATGTCCTGACCATACCTGGGTCATGCTATTGGCTCCTCATTCCAGCCTGAAATGCCTTGAGGTAGAAAACAACTTCAGGAAGCGGGTGTGGCTCAATTGATAGAGCTCCCGTTTACCATATGGGAGGACCCGGGTTCGCTTCCCTGGGCCTCCTTGTGAGGGCAGGCCAGCCTGCGGTGCAGTGGGCTGATGCAGCAAGACCTCACAGCAGGAAGCGGGTGTGGCTCAATCGATAGAGCCCCTGTTTACCATGCAGAAGGCCCCGGGTTCGCTTCCCGGAGCCTCCTTGTGAGAGCAGGCCGGCTGCGCGGCGTGGTGGGCTGATGCAGCAGGACCTCACAGCAAGGGGGAGATAAGCAGACACGGAAGAAACACACAGCGAATGGACACAGTAAAACACAAGCAGCAAGGGGGG
>JAQZBX010112294.1:0-10209 GCA_029593785.1 Cabassous unicinctus
AATGAGGCACAACAAGGCAGGGAGCAGAGGTTCCCAGTGCCTCTTAAAGAAGACAGTGAGCTGACGTGACAGGTAGGTGTGGCGAGCTGACACAACAAGAGACACAATAGGAAAAACATAATGAGAAGCACAACAAAGCAGGGAGTGGAGGTGGCTCAAGCGATTAGGCACCTCCCTCCCACATCAGAGGTCCCAGGTTCGGTTCCCGGTGCTTCCTAAAAGAAACAAGGAAGATGAACAGACATAGCAAGTGCAGACAACAAGGGAGTGGGGAGAAATAAATACATAAAGTTAAATTTAAAAAGAAAGAAAGATGAAACAAGGCTCCAGAAACATGACCAAGTGCCCAGAAGGAGGAATTGTCTGTAGGGAAGAGGAAGAACACCTGTTTCTCCGAGACATTTTAACAAGGCAAATAGTGACAGCAGCAGAAGCAAGGAGTTTCTGTCCCTTTAGCTGGTGCAGCTTCTCCTGTTTCAGGCCATGGGCCTTGCTGTGAAAGCCTTGACCCTGGAAACGTCCAGCACAGGGAAACTGGAAGAGGCACAGAATATTTGGTTACTTAGTTTAGGAAAGAAATGTGGATGTGGGAAAGCACAAAAAGAAAAACAAACAAAATCCAACACCCAGAAGCCTTCTCTTTGCCACCTTTTTTAGCTAAGGTGACCACTCCCAGAGATAGAGAGGATGTGTCAGGAATCCAGGGCAGCTGTGTTTGTTCCTCAGCCTGCAGGATCATTCAACAGCTACTGGAGCCGATTACAAACTGTTATCTTCCCCAGATGATTAATGGTGCATCCTGTGGCAAATGAGGAAGACCCTGCAAGCTTCAACAGCTCATTTCTTCAAATCAGGGCCTTTTAAATAAGAATGCATTGTTGAAGGGGCAATAAAACCATCAGAATGTGGCTCTGGCTTCTTTCCATCTTATTAGGCTTGAGGTAATTATGCAGGCAATTCAGGAAAAATAAACTGCCATTGCCTGAATTACTTAGATAATTACCTTAGGGCTCCACTTCAGTCTGGTAGTGCGGGTCAGCTGTAAATGTCTCAGGGGCCTCAGCAAGTCTGATAACTGAAAACAGGCTTGGTAATTTAGAGGCCAATTTGAAACAGTGAAAACAGCTTGGCTCAAACCATTAGAAAATCCTGGGATTTTTAGGCCAAGCTCTGCTATATACCACCTGCTTACCCCTAGTCACCACTTTACCTCAGTGAACCTAAGGTTATTTTGAGGATGGCAATCTGCAAATTGGTAGCCAGTACAATTTAATCAATTATTATTAATACTATTTTTCATTGGTAGTGTTATCAGCAAACAATAGAAACTTTTAATCTGGTGTAAAGCTGCTTTATGCAGTGGTAGGAGATTCTAGTAGAATGATTCTCAACCCTAGCTGCACGATAGAATAATCTGGGGAGCTTTTAAAAGATAGAGGATTTCCCAGGCCCCATCCCTTTCCAATTAAATTTGAATTTCTGGGATGGGGCCCCTGACATTGGTAATTTTTAAATGCTCTCCAGATGATTCTAATGGGTAGAACCAATGCATCTCAAAGAAAGAAACACTGAGCCAATGTGGCTCAGTGGTTGAACACTGGCTTCCCACATACAAGGTCCCTGGTTCAATCCTTGGCCCTGGTACCTTAAAAAAAAATTAAGCTCGGAAAGTGGATGTGGCTCAAGCAATTGGGCTCTCACTTACCAAATGGAAGGCCCATGGTTCAGTTTCCAGTGCTTCCTAAAGAAGACAGTGAGCTGGCATGACAGGCAGGCATGGCGAGCTGACACAACAAGATGGTGCGACAAGAGACACAAGAAGAAAAACATAGTGAGAGACACAACAAAGCAGGGAATGGAGGGGGCTCAAGCAATTAGGCACCTCCCTCACACATTGGAGGTCCCAGGTTTGGTTCCTAGTGCCTCCTAAAAAGGAAGATGAACAGACATAGCAAGTGCAAACAACGGGAAGGAGAGGGGATAAATAAAATAAATCTTTTAAGGAAAAAAAAAAGAAAGAAACAAGGAGGAGGGGGCAAGTTCTATCACCCAAGGGTCAAATCCAGGGTTATGATGGATAAGCCTTCAAGGAACAGGTGAAGCTGTCTGGCTGTTCCCCTGAGTTCCAGGCATCAGGGGCCTGAGCTGCCCCTGTCCCTGGGTCCCAGAGGTCCTCCATCTAAACAGTGGTGGGGGAACTTGCTGTGCTTGTCTGTTGACATCATAACTACAGTACAAAAAAGGCATGAGGGTCCAGCGGTGCCCGTTCCCCATATCAAATTTGAGTAACAGGAGGTCACTTTGCTGCTACTTATTAGCAGAGATGGGCTGAAAGTACCATTTCCACTTCCTTTAAATTCTTTAACACTTCTGCTTCCAAGGAATAGGATCAGGCACATCCCTACTATGAGTGACCAGGTCTTCCTAAGTGTGCATTGGTGCATCATATCAACATTTATTAAAAATAATGAGACAGTAATCGCTAAAAGACATTACTTCATCTTGGAAGCAAATATTTCCCTAGTGGAAACCTGGCATCTGTTAGGCTTTACTGGGAACTAGGAAACTTCTTTCTGAAGTAATTCTGGTGGATCCCCTGGCTTTGAAGGATCTGGTTGGTAACTGTTGACAGCATGAAGCTACCTTCTCAGTTTCAAATGCTCCAGTCCTGGAGCCTGAGGATAGAATTCCTGTGGTCTAGACACAAATGCCTGCTAAGACAGTTTACAAATGGGGCTCTCCTTTAAGTCTTGGGGGAACACGTCTCAGCAATGATCAACAATCTCTCAGAATATGATAGAATGCCTATTTCCTAAACATAGCGCATAAACAGAGGTTGCCTTCCTCATGCGCATGTCCCTCCCGCTGGGATTTTATGACATGCGAATTCAAAAGAGCATTTCTTTTGCCCATGACAAGTCTTTCAAAGGGTGAAGTGCTTGGATTTCCAGTGCCCCCCAGTTGTTGAAATGCGGAAAACACCGTATTAATGTTCTATTACAAGACAGAAAGCAGTGCTTGTGCCTTAAGGAGAACTCTCTGCAGACACCCTGGAGAAAAGCAAACAAGAGCATGTGCCCTTTATTCCCTTTAAAAATAGTCTAGTCTTTAAAAATTCCTCTTGGCTGCAGAAAGCCCTGTTACCCTTGAAGTTTCTGCTCAAATATCACCTCCTCTGTAAAGCCTACCAGGGTCCTCGTGGGCAGAATTCACCACGCCTTCTGTGACAGCTCAGTTTTCCTGCTAACTTGATGCTCAGCTGCATTGGGCAATGTTTGGTAGTTCAGCATGTGTGTCGGCATCCCTTCCACTCCACTCCCACTCCCAGTCAGTACACTCCACTGTGGGCTCCTTGAAGATGGGGATCCTGTGAGTACACAGTAAATATTATGTGTAGAATTGAATTTGATTCCAGGCAAAGTTATAATTTTTTTCAGAGTGGGTATCAAGGCTATTTGACTTTTTAAGATGCTTCCATAAAGGTGTGTTCCAAGTGGTGGCAGGTAATGTTTCCTGATCCTTATCATCTATTTCCTCACATTTGCCTCTATTTCTTGCTGTGAAATCTTCCTCCTCAAATAGGAGCCTCTCGGGACTTTCATGTTTTTGGTTTGCTCCTGACTGTTTTCCTGCCCTCTTCTGGTTGTTTCTCATTTACCTGTTCACATCTTGAGCAGATCTGGCACTTGATTGTCATTCACCATCAACCCAGGCTGGTTCTGAACTTTGTTTCAACAACCCAATCCCCACCTGCCACATACCTTCCTCCAGGTTTTGCATTCGAAGAACGTCTCCAGAATGAGTATTTGAAAGAAGGCAGGATAGCCCAATAAGGATGAGTACAGTTTTGGAATCATTCATACCTGGGTTTGAAACCCACCTTGAATTTTACTATGGAGTAATCTTGGGTGAGTTCTATTTCCTCACCTGTAAAATGGGGATAACAATAGTATCTACCTTTTTAGGTAGCTAGTGATAGCAATTAAGTCCATTTTTTGAACAATTGCTCATTGCTAGGTCTTGGGTTAAACACTTTATGTAGACTATTTCATGTAATCTTCTCAACAGGATCATTTCAGGTTGGATTCTCTGGAAAGCAGTTCTGAGACGGAGATTAGCATGCAGGCAATTTATTAGGGAATGCTTTGGGGATTGACATCTGTGGAGGGGGAGGAATGGAAGCAAGATTGGACAGAGGGAGAAGCTGGGTGTAATACAGTCTTTTTTTAAATTTTTTTATTTTTTTAAAGATTTATTTATTTAATTTATCCATTTTAAATCCTCTCTTCCCCATTTTGCTGTTTTGTGTCCATTCGCTGGGCAATTCTCTGTGTCTGTTTCCTGTCATCTCTTCTCATCCTTCTCCGATCTTCACCAGGATTCGATCCTGGAGACCTCCGACGTAGGAGAGAGGTGTTCTGCCATCTGCGCCACCTCGGTTCCTGGTTTTCGGAGCTTTCGGAGCATCTCATCTTGTCTCTCCCCTGCATCTCTCTCCTGTTACGTCATCATCTTGCTGCATGGCTCCCGGGGCCTGGCGGCTCACCAGCACACAAAGCATGTATTTTTTTTATTTTACCGGGAGGTCCCGGGGATCGAACCCAGGTCCCTCCATATGGCAGACGGACGCCCAACCATTTGAGCCACATCCACCCCCTGTAATACAGTCTTAACAAAGGCTGCAGCCAGCCCCACAGAGAGTATGAGGCTGGATGGGCCTTCAGAGTTGTCCTGTAAAGCAGGGAGCTGGGGCCTCCTGCATAGATCAGTCAATGGAAGGAGGCTGTCCCCTCTCAGTCGGGAGTGTGACCTTGGATGAGGCAGCTCTCACCTGCTGACAGCAATTTTTGGAAAGGGCTGACAATTGTGGGCTGTCAGGTCAGCCGGCAACTCTCCCAACAGCACCTACTATAAGGGCTGAGATACCACATAAAACACTTAGTGCAATGCCTGCCAAAGAGCAAGCATTCAGTAAAGGTTAGCTTCTATTATTGTTGTTGTTGTTATTATTATTATCATTATTGTGATCATCATAATCATTATTATTCACCACCAATTATCCAGCCCTTGCCATCTTGTTGGTGAGAACATAATAAATTGCTCTGTCTACAGAGAAGCTGATGGACCTATTTTCTGAATTCCTCCCTTAAAATAATCTATGATTTCTCATTAGCCTGAAAGAGCTAATGCATGGGCCCAATAAAGAAGATTCTTAAAAAGTGGATAGGAGAATTCACCCTAATTTATGGACTCAGGAATTTAGACAAAAAGTGTTTTATGGTATGAATAATATTCAATGACAGTGCTGGACATGGATTTCAGATCTCTGTGCTTACTTTTGCCAATTTTTGCCTCTAAAGTACTTGGGAAAAAGTGGTTAAGACAGTAATATTTTTGAATCACAGATGTTGGAGAGACATTTAATGCTCTTCTATAGAATGTTAGAGTGGTGAACAATGGGAGATTCAATCCTTAATATCTGTTTTGTGCCAAGCTTTACTCTAGTGCTGGAAATACAGGCATAAATAAAACATGTGCTTTGCCTTCAAAAGCTCTTTTTTTGGGGGGGGGGGGAACACAAAATCCTAATGAGTACAATACAATATATTTGCTTTACTGGAAATATAGACAGTATATTGTGAGCATAGAAGAAGCACCTAATTTTGACTGGGGAAGTCAGGGAATAGTTTCCAGAGGAGACAGCTTTTAAGTTGACACTTGAAAGATGCCAGTTTGAAAGATGTCAAGTTTGGAAGGAAATCCCGAGAGAGAACATCATTCAAGGTTGTGGACGCATGAAGAATACAAGGCATGGCCAATAATTTATGAGGAGAGATGAAGCTGATTAAGGAGTTAGAGGCCATATCTCAAAGGCCTTGTGTGTCGTGGTAAGGAATACGGAGATTGTCCTATGAGTAGTAGATAATCTATAAAAGGGTTTGAGCAAGGAGATGATGATATGAACAAATTTATGTGAAAGAATATTCTGTTGGCAATATGAAGGGTAAATTGTGAGTGTTTAAAATTAGAGACCAAGAGATGGTAGTTTCAATAGTCAAGAGAAAGATGATGAAAGGACCTAGGCTAGACTAGTGTGGGCAGAGATGAAGACAGAGGCCATGATGTACAACAAAATTATTTTCGGTGGATGGAGAAGAAATAATACAAGATTATTTATTGGCTAACGCCATAAGAGAAAAGTAGTAATAAGTAGTCTATAATGACTCCAGGGTTTTTGTCTTGTGAAACCAGGTGACTAGTGATGTCAGGCACAAAGTTAAGGAATATAGGATAAGATGAGGTTGAGAAAGGAGACAAAAAAGATTAGTTCACTTTTGGACTGCTAAGCTTGAAATGCTTGGGAGCATTCAGATGATTAAATATATCTGATATGCTGTTGATTATATGGGTCTGAGTCTCAATAAAGAAGTCTGGAGCTAGAGATATTATGTGAAAACCTTAGTATATAAGTGATATTGAAATCATGGGTATGGGTAAGCTTTGCATAAAAAGTGTGTGAAGCTTGAGAAAAGGTTTAAAATCAAAACCCTTGAGAATATCAACAATTAAGATATGGGCATAAGAAAAGAATGACAAAAGAAAACTGAAAAGATGGCAGGACAATATGATGACATGGAAACCAAGAAAGAAGACAATTTCAAAATGGAGCTATGATCATGTCACAAAGAGGTCGACTCAGATAATGATAGAATGTTGTCCATTGAATAACTTAATAAGAATGTCATGTGTGAGCTTGATAAAAGAATTTCAGTGGAATAATAGGCAAGGAAGTAAGATTGTAGTTAGTTGAATTGATATAATCAGGATTGGTGAAGTAAAGACATCCAAATAACTTTTCCTCCATAAAAGCAGTGAGAATACTGGCAAAAATTGTCAAAATCGAGTTGTGAACAACTCTGAAAATTAACCAAAGGCTGCCAACAATCCCAGGAGCATTTATTCAAGAAAAATACTCCAAAGTAGGTAGGAATCATGAGCTTTATAGTGTTTTAACTTGTCCTGTTTCCATCCCTCTCTCCCCAGAGCTCTGAATTAGCCTTGAAAACCAAAAGTTTCACAATCATGGTTAAAACAAGCAGTCTGACAGTCTCTAGAGGGGATAAAATGGGATTGGAGCTCCTCCAAATCCCCATTCCCAGATAACTCTCATTATTTGACCTGTCAGGCAATTCCCTGGAAAATTCCATCTCAAGGCTTGTCATTATTTGACCCTACTCAGAGTTCCCTCAGTGTGAAAAGTCTTTCCTGTGGGGATGTTTGTCAAAAACAATCAGCTACAATTGTTGAACATTGCAGTTGCCTGAGGCAGTGATAACAGTTGGGCCAAGCAACAAGCTGACCAAACTTAAAATAAAAAGCTGGGGAATGAGATGCATATAAGAGGCTTTGAAAAGCTCCAATATATTTGTGGGACTCTAAAAGGTCACACTCATGCATAAGAATATGTGCATGCCAAGGGCTGTGTGCATGTCCAGAAAAGGCCTGATAAACACCTCATCTCTCACCTCTGGCTGGCCCTGAGGCTCTGAACAAGCAGGAAGTAAAGGCTAAGGCATTGTGGTAAAGTACCAGCACAAACACAGAACCCCTTATTAAAGGTTGAGAGACTTCTTAGTTCCAGACATTTAAGGAAATCTCTGTCCAATCATTAGTTGATCATTTAGCCTACCTAGAAGAGACTTCAGAGGCAACATATGACAAAAAATATGGACCATACAGAATTAGTTCAGGAAGGTTATTAAATGAACAAACAGCAACAGCAACAACAATAATAAATAGCAACAAGGAAACTTGGAGTCTGTGTGTGGGAAATCTGACTCCCAGAGTTGCCACATTATATTTTATAAAATGTCCAGTTTTCAACAAAAGTTAGGAAATCTGCAAAGAAACAAGAAAGTATGGCTCATGCCCATGAAAAAAATCTGACAATAGAAACTCCCCCTGAGGAAGCACAGACATTGGACTTACTAGACAAAGACTTTAAATCAGTTATTTTAAACATGCTCAAGGAACTGAAGGAAAGTATGAGAATGAAGTCTCACCAAGTAGAGAATAAAAAGAGATAGAAGTTATAAAAAAGAACCAAATAGAAATTCTGGTATTAAAAAGTACAATAAATGAAATGAAAATTTACCAGTGGGTCTCAACAGGTGATTTCAGCAGGCAGAAGGAAGAATCACTAAACTTGAAAATAGGACTATTGTGATTATCCAGTGTGAAAACAGAGGGAAAAAAATGAAAAGGAAAAGGAACAGAACTGCAGGGACCTGTGAGATACTATCAAGAGTATCAACATATGCATAATGAGAGTTTCTGAAGGAGAGGAGAGAAAGGGGCAGAAAAAAATATTTGGAGAAATAGTGACCAAAAACTTGACTAATTTGATGAAAAACTTTAATCTACACATCCAAGAAGCCCAATGAAATCCACACAGGAAAAACCCAAAGATCACTCCTAAGCACATCATAACCAAACTGTTGAAAGGCAAAGACAGAGAAAATATTGAAAGCAGCAAGGGAGAAATGATTCATCACATACAAGCGACCCTCAATAAGATGTACAACTAAAATCTCATCAGAAACCATGAAGGCCAGAAGGCAGTGAGTGGGCTGACTTATCAGAGTGCTGAAAGAAAAAGAATGCCAAACAAGAATTCTATATCCAGCAAAACTCTCCTTAAAATGAAAGGGAAATTAAGACATTCCCAGATTAAAACAAACAAACAAACAAACAAAATCTGAGAGAATTCATCACTAGCAGACCTGTCCTATAAGAAATACTAAAAGAATTTCTTAAGGCTGGAATGAAAGGACACTAGGCAGGAACTCAAAACCATATGAAAAAATAAACAACACTGGTAAAGGTAACTACACAGGTGAATATTAAAGACACTATAAATGTAATTTTTGTTTATAACTTTTTTTCTCTCTGATTTAAATGATAACCACATACAGCAATTAATATAAATCTGTGTTGATGGGCTTACAATATATAAAGATGTAATTTGTACAACAATATTAGCATGAAAGATAGGGGAAGAAATGGTGCTATATAGGACCAAAAGTTTGGTATACCATTGGTATTAAATTGGTATTAATCTGTAATAGCTTGTTATGCATTAATTGTAATCTCCAGGGCAAACACTAAGAAAATTACTCAAAAAATACAGTAAAAGAAATGAAAAGAGAATTAAAAATGGTAGACTAAAAATATCTATTTAGCACAAAAGAAGGCAGAAATGGAGGAAGAGAAAAGCAAAAGAGACATAAGAAATAAAGAAAACAAATAGTAAAATGGAAGATGTAAATTCTACCTTAAAATATTTCATTCAAAAAGCAGAGACTGGAAGAATGGATAGAAAAACATATTCCAATTATAAGGTGACTATAAGAGACACACTTTAGATTCAAAGACACAAATGGGTTGAAAGTAAAAGGACGGGAAAATATATACCCTACAAACAGTAACCCAAAGAAAGCTGACAAAATAGACTTTAAGAAAAAAATTGTTACTAGGGACAATGAAGAACATTTATGATGATAAAATGGTCAATCCATCAAGATGATATAAAAATTATAAACTTATATGCACCAAAAATCAGTGGCCCAAAATACGTAAAGCAAAAACTTACAGAATTAAGGGAAAAATAGACAATTCAATAATAGTTGGAGACTTCAATATCCCGTTTTCAATAATAGAGCAACTAGACAGAGGATCAATAAGAAGAGACTTGAAAAACACTATAAACCAACTAGACCCAACAGACATCTATAGAACCCTAAGGCCAATGACATCCAAATACATATCCTTCTCAAGTATACCTGAAACATTCTCGAGGATAGACCATATGTTAGGCCATGAAACAAGTTGCAATAAATTTAAAAGGATTGAAATCCTACAAAGTATGTTCTATAATCACAATGGAATGAAATTAGTAATATCAGAAAGCGGTTCCTCAAAGAGTCAAACATAAAATTACCATGTTGGGAAGCGGGTGTGGCTCAATGGATAGAGCTCCCGTTTACCATATGGGAGGCCCCGGGTTCGCTTCCCGGGGCCTCCTTGTGAGGGCAGGCCGGCCCGAGCGGCGCGGTGGGCTGATGCAGCAGGACCTCACAGCAAGGGGCAGATAAGCAGACACGGAAGAAACACACAGTGAATGGACACAGTGAAACACAAGCAGCAAGG
>JAQZBX010112295.1:0-10209 GCA_029593785.1 Cabassous unicinctus
CTGTCAGCTGCCAAAGTTCCCAGCTCAGGCTACTTCATGTTAGGTACCCACATAGATGGAATCTCAAACTTTCTTTCAATGGGAATTGAGGTGTCCAAATGTCACTTTGAGGCAATGCTTCTTCAGGTGGAGAGGAAATTACTACATGTTGACAACCCAATGGCCACCCTTTTTGCTGTGCAGGCACACGGGAGCACCTTCAATGGCTTAGCCCATTGTAGTCTTGACAAGGACCTCAGGAAGGTTTTCTTGCTACCACCCCACTTTTCAGAGTTGTAAACTGAGGCTAGAGGTGGCAGTGATATTCTCCAGTCACAGCTGATGGGTGGCAGAGCCACCACTGTGGAGGAAGGGCAAGTGTTCACCTTATAAGCAGGTGGTCTGGCACCTACTTGATAGAGTTGAAGGCCTGGTTATTGTCAGGAAGATATATAGGCTGATTAGATCACCCTCCATGATGGCAGGAACCAGGGGCTCCATGAACTTCTTCCAAGTTCCCACCATATCAGTGTGCACCTGTCTTTTTCAGGCCCTCTTCAGTGCTAACTTGTTTTCACACTAGGAAGTGGAAAATCAGGAGCACATGGTCAACATTTGCCTCACAAACCCCAGGAGCTGGGGGAGCAGACCTGCAGGCTGACAAATAGAGAGCTCCAAAATGGGCAGAGTCTTGGACTGTTCCTAGGTGAAGAATGTCCCAGTTAGGCTGTCATTGGGTGGAGGGAGGATCCTGGGGAGTCTGTAATGAACAGAATATATAGAATGCCTTTGGTGGAGTCTTGCACTGCACATTGGGGGTCACAAGGGTGATCAAGTGGACATGATCCAGGCTGTCTCATCACTGCCACAGCAACCCAGAGTTAGAGCAAGAAGTGAGTACATGTCCACCCCCAACCAAGCCCCGATCCCAAGCATAAGGCATGGGTGACTGGGCCTACCTCAATGCCTTCCTTTACACAGTGCTGGTGATATGCTCTCCATCTGCCTCCTCCCAGGGTGGAAATGCTGACTGGAAAGCCCAGAGCTGACTACTTGTCAAAGAAGATGTTGAGGAAAGTCAGTGCACAGGAAGAGCTCCCAGTCCTAATGTCACTTATTCTTCATGCCTGGGTTAAGTTGGTTGAAGTGAACTCCTTCATTTCATCAGCTCACGGCATCCTGGGAATTATACCTAAGCCTCTTTTCTTTAAGCTGCCTCACATTCACACAGTGATTCACCTGACATTTACAGAATGCCTTCCATGTATACAGCAACATGGGAGAGCACATAGCTCTTCCCCAACCCCGAGGATTCTGGGATGTTGATGTCCACTCCACCTCCAATTGTGAGGGAGCTTATAACCCATGGGGAAGATGGATTGGACTATCTTGCCTGCAGCTGCAGACTCTCTCCATTCCCTGGGACAGTTGTTGTCAATCATCGTCTCTCTGCCAGTTGTCCTGGGTGAGTCCAATGAGCTGTAGAGTAGGTTTTGCAACATTGTTGAGGTTCTGGGCCCAGCTGGCACATAGACAGCAAAAAGACTCAAGTCTCTGAATGCACACCTACAAACTCCAGCACCAAGTATAGGTTGAAATAGAAGGGACAGATGAGCCATGTGCAGGGAAGCCATAATTGAGTCCAACTCTGTCACTCTCAGGAGCACAAACTCCAAAGTAGGTCCCATTGGCAAGGCACCAAACTCCAGAGATATTCACCCTTACCATAGGAATTAGGTGTCTCCAGAGGCCTCAGGAGCCTCTGATACTACCACTATTTGTGGTAGTATCCACTTTGGAAGTCTATGAGATCCTGCTGAGATGTGTGTAAGCATTACCTCTGGGATGACCTCCCAACTCACTTTGAAGTCTCTTATCCATATAAACTAATTTGTCTTTACATTTCCCCCCTTTCAATTGTGGTATTTTTCCAGTTGCATTGCTAGTTGGTGCTTGGTAGCAATCCCTTGGTGCCAGGGAGGGTCATCCCCAGGAGTCATGTCCCATACTGGTGGGAAGGTAATGCATTCATATGCTGAATTTGGCTTAGAGAAAGGCCACATTTCAGCAGCAAGGAGGCCCTCAGGAGAAAACCATTAGGCACCCCATAACAATAGGCTAAGTTTCAATTTCAAGAGCAAAGGCTCATAAGCCTAGTCATCAATATCAAGGGCTCATCAGTGGATCATCCTCCTTCACCAGTCACTGCCCCTACACTTGGGGAACTCTTGCTGCTCCCTTAGAGAATGTGGCAGAGCTCTCCAGGATGGGAATTCAGTATTCTCTGTTATTGTGTGGGTCTCCACCCACTGTGACAATGCCCCATGAACATTTGAACATTTTTATATACCTTATATTTATGCTCAGGTGAACTTCCTCTTATGCATCCCCCATCCCTGACACCCCACACCAACTATCCTCCCCCACCCCAGCTGTAAACCTTCTTTGATACAAAGCTTCTTAAAAAATGAAGCCATTACAATAGCCAAATACAATGAATAGGAAAATGAAACAATAATGATAAGTTTAAATATAAGAAATAAAATACATAAAATTTTTAAAGAAGTAAAATAAAATAAAATTAAAAGATTGAAATATTTTTTAAAACTGAAAAATATTTAATTTTTCCCTGATGTTTCCTTTCATTTCCTCAATTTATGGTATTCTGTCTGTACTATGGCACCTTCCTCCACTCATTCCCCAGAGTCTCACTATTTTTCATCTTGTTTTCAAAGAAGTTTTAGGTGAGAGCAAAGTCACACACAGAGTACAGGAGACTCTCATATATCCAACATCCTCCCCCTTTCCTCCCCCCGAATATTAATGCCTTTTTATATGTGGATGGTACCTTTGTTATAAGTGATATACAAGTAGTGAAACAAAGCTACTAAACGTGGTCAATGGTTTACATTATGGTTTAAATTTTAGGCTGTACACTTTAAAAATTTTGACAATATTTACCATGTCCTGGGTCCATCATTGTAAGATCATGTAGAACACTTCCACTGCCCAATAAATACCCCCTGTTCAATCTGTTCTATTCATCCCTCCCCCTCTGCTCAGGGCCCATGATGACCCACTGGCTTCACTCCTTGGATGACAAGATTCATAGTTACATGCAACAACACTGAGATTTTGACACACTGGTTTGTCCTCCCCTATTAGAAACTGCCCATGCTCTTGAGAAACTCTTGCCTGTCTATTTGTGAACAAATCAGTCCTCCTGAGGAAGGGAGTCCAACTTCTTCTGGATCATTATGGGGGTCTCCACCCTCTGATACAACACATTAGGACAGAATGATCACTCACACACTCCCTAGAAGCTTGCTCCAGGTGCACACTCTCCCAAATGCCCCCCCATTCAACACCCTAAATCAGTAACCCTTCCTTGTCATATTGCCATAAGAGAATTCCCAAGTTTGTACTTTCAACCACATTCCTGAAAATCCCCAGTGTTCTTCTAGTCCCTCTCCCAAACCTCCCCCGTGTACCCTGGGCTTTCCAACCCACCCTTCCCAATATACCTACATGTAAAATCTGTACCACCTAACCCAAAAATATCACTAGCCTCCTGTCATATCTGTTCAATACACAATTACACACTTTCACATTACCATAGATTACATCCATATCAGTGATTGCTCAAAACCTTCTCCTCCCTTTCTATTTCTTGTAAACCTATCTTTCAAACAATGTCTCTCTAAGTCAGCTCAATTTGCTTAATTTATATCAGTGAGGTCATGTACTATTCATCTTTCAATGCCTGGCTTGCATCACTCAACATAAGGTCTTCAAAATTCATCCAGGTTATCCCATGTGTTAGCACTTTATTACTTCTTACAAATGAGTAATATTCCATTGTATGTATGTACCACATTTTTTAATCCTTTCATCTCTTAATGGGCATTTGGGTTGATTCCAGCTTTTGGCAATAGTGAATAATGCTCCTATGAACATTGGTGTGCATATATTTGTTCAAGTTTTTGCTTTCAGTTCTTCTGGGTATATACCCAACTGTGGAATTGCTGGATCATATGGAAATTCTGCAGTTAGTTTTGTGAGGATCCACCAAAATGTCCTCCACAGTGGCTGGATCATTCTACATTCCCGTCATTAGAGGATGAGGATTGCCATTCCTCCACACCTTCTCCAACACTTATAGTACACTTTTTTAAATAGCCACCAGTCTAATGGGTGTAAGATGGTATCTCATTGTAGTTTAGATTTGCATTTCCTTAATAGCTAGTGATGATGAGCATATTTTCATGTGCTTTTTAGCTATTTGTATTTCTTCCTTAGAGAAGTGTCTTTTCAGGTCTCTTGCCCATTTTTAAAATAGGTTGTTTTTCTTTTTCTTTTTGAGGGGTAGGATTTCTTTATATATGCAGGATATTAGGTTCTTATCAGATAAATATTGTTATGAAATATTTTCTCCCATTTGGTAGGCTGCTTTTTTACTTTCTTGATAATGTCCTTTGAGGTGCAAAAGTTTTTAATTTTCAGGAGATGCCATTTATCTATTTTATCTTTTGCTTCTTGTGCTTTGGGTGTGAAGTTCATGAATGCAGCTCCTATTACAAGGTCCTGTAGATGCTTCCCTACATTATCTTCCAAGGTCTTTATGGTCTTGGCTCTTGTATTTATCTCTTTGACCCATCTTGAGTTGACTTTTGTATAAGGTGTGAGATGGTTTTACTCTCTCATTCTTTTGGATATAGACATCCAGTTCTCCAAGCACCCTTTGTTGAACAAGCCATGCTTTCCCAGTTGAGTGGGCTTGGTGGCTGTGCTGAATATCAGATGTCTGCATATGTGTGGATCTATACCAGAACTCTCAGTTAGGTTCCATTGATCAGTATGTCTAACCTTGTGACAATACCATGCAGTTTTGACCACTGTAGCTTTATAGTATGTTTTTTCTTTTTATAATAATTTTATTTTTTAATTTTTAAAAAGATAATTAAATTACATAAATGTTACACAAAAATTGTAGGGATTCCCATATGCCCCATCTCCCACTCCTCCCACAACCTCCCACATAAACCTCCTTCATTAGTGTGGCACATCACCTGCAATAGATATACAAATAATGGGGCTTTGCCACTAAGCATGGACCATAGTTCACCTTGTAGACCACACTCTCTCCCACACAGTTCTGCATGTTATATAATGATATAAAGTGGTCTATATCTGTCATTGTAATGTCACTCAGGATAATTCCCAAGTTCCAAAAAAGCCCCTGTATTACAACTGTTTTTCCTTCTCCCTGCTTCTAAAGCATCCAGTGGCCACTGGCTCCACATTAATGTTGTAACTACTTCCAATGTGTGAATCACAATATGTCTATAACAGAATACCAGTAAGTCAACTCTAGTTCATAGCTCTTCCCCCAATCCTGAGGAGTCTGAGATGGTGATGTCCACTCCACCTCCAAGTGAGAGGGCACTTAATGTCTCATGGATAAGATGGATGGGATTATCCTGTCTTCAGCTGCAAATTATCTATTCCCTGGGATGGCAGTTGTCCATCATCATCTCCCCACCAGGTGTCCAGTGTGAGTCCATTGAGCTGTAGGGTAGGAGTTGCAGTTTCACCAAGATTCGGGGCCCAGATGGCACATGCACAGCCCAAAGTCTATGGTCTCTGGAAGTACACCTACAAACTCCAGCAACACATATAGGTTTGAATAGAAGGGACAGATGGACCATGTGCAGGGAAGACATATTTGGGTCCAACTCTGTCACTCTGATGAGCAAGGATTCCAAAGTAGGGCCCACTGATAAGGCACAAAACTCTGGGATTATCCACCCTGATATAGGACCTGGGTGTCTCCAGAGCCCTCAGGAGCCCCTCTGTTTGGGTTTATCCACATTGGAAGCCTACAAGGTCCTATTGAGATGTGCATAAGTGTACCTCTGAGAAGAACTCTCTACTCACTTTGAAGTCTCTTAGACATATGAAATCATTTGTCTTTACCTTTTCTCCCTTTTATTTGAGGTCTTTTTCCAGTTGTATTGCCCATTGGCACTTGTTAATAATCACTTGTTGCCAGTGAGGCTCATCCCTGGGAGTCATGTTCCATGCTGGTAAGAAGGTAATGCACTCATATGCTGAGTTTGGCTTAGAGAGAGGCCACATTTGAGCAACAAGGAGGCTCTCAGGAGGCCACCATTAGGCACCCCATAACAATAGGCTAAGTTTCAATTTCAGGAACCAAGACTCATAAGACTAGTCATCAATAACAAGAGTCCATCAGTGGATCATCCTCCTTTGCCAGACACTGCCCCTGCACTTGGGGGACTGTTGCTACTCCCTTTGAGAATATGGCAGAGGTGTTTAGGATGGGAATTCAGTCTTCTCTCATTTATTGAGTGGTTCTTCACCTACTGTGATCATGCCCCATAAGCATTTGAACAATTTTATATACCTTTTATGTATGTTCAGGTAAACTTCCTCCCATGCACCCCCATCCCTGACACCACCCACCAATGGTCCTCTCCCACCCCAGTTGTAACCCTTCTGTTATCCAAAGCTTCTTTAAAGATGAAGCCAATACAATAGCCAAATACAATTAATAGGAAAATGAAATAATAAAGATGTTTAAATGTAAGAGATAAAGTAAATGAAAACTTACAAAAAAACTAAAAATAAAATAAAATTAAAGGATTGGGTTATTCAAAAAATGAGAAAAATTTTAAATCTTTTTTTGACATTTTGCCATTTATCACTGCACTATCTGGTGTCCAGTCTGTACCCTGGCACCTTCCCCTTCTCACTCTGCAGTGTCTCGCTATTTTTCATTTAATTTTAAAAGAATTTTAGGTCACAGCAAAGTCACACACTGAATACAAGACACTCTCATATACCCAAACTTCTCCCCCTTTCCTCGCCCCATTTTAAAACCTTTTCATATATGAATGGTAGCATTGTTATAACTGATTTACAGATAGTGAAACATAGCTACTAAACATTGCAATTGTTTTCAGTATGGTTTACATTTTAGATCATACACTTTGTAAATTTTGATGATATTTACCATGTCCTGTGTCCATCACAGTCAAATAATGAAAAACATTTCCATTGACCAATAAATACCCCCTGTTTTGACTATTCTGTCCTTCCCTTCTCATTCCCCTGGATCCCATGACGATGCCCTGGCTTGACTCATTGGATGACAAGGTTCATACATACATGCAACAACATGTCATGTCACACTGGTTTGTCCTCCACTATTAGGAACTGCTGTTGCTCTTCAGAGATGCCTATCTGTCTATTTCTGCTCTCCCCTCAGTATCCTGGATATTCTAACCCACCCTTCCCAATCTACCCACCTGTCAAGCCTGTGCCACCCAACCCAATTTAGAACTACTCTCCTGCCTATCCCTTCAATACACAACTATACTGTATCACTTTACCATAGGTTAAGTCCTTATGGGTGATGGCTCACAAATTTCTCTTTTCTTTCGCTTTCTTATACACTTATCTTTCAGACAAGAGTTCTCAGAGAATGCTCAATTTCCTTAATTCATATCAGTGAGGTCATGTACTGTTCATACTTCAATGCCTGGCTTGCTTCACTCAACATAAGGTTTTCCAGATTCATCCATGTTATCCCGTGTGTTAGCACTTTATTTCTTCTTACAGCTGAGTAATATTCCATTGTATGTATGTACCACATTTTGCTTATCCATTCATCTGTTGATGGGCACCTGGGTTGATTCCAACTTTTGACAATAGTGAACAATGCCGCTATGAATATTAGTGTGCATATATCTGTTTGTGTCTTTGCTTTCAGGTCTTCTGAGTATATACCCAGTAGTGGAATCCCTGGATTATATGGAAGATCTATAGTTAGTTTTTAGAGGAAATGCAAACTTTCCTACACAGTGGCTGGATCATTCCACAATCCCACCAGCAGTGGATGAGTGTTCCCATTCCTCCACATCCTCTCCAACACTTATAGTCTGCTGTTTTTTTTAAAAGCTGCCATTCTGATGGGTGTAAGATTGTATCTCATTGTAGTTTTGATTTGCATTTCTCTAATAGCTAGAGATGTCAAGCATTTTTTCATGAGCTTTTTAGCCATTTGTATTTCTTTCTTGGAGAATTGTATTTTCAGGTCACTTGCCCATTTTTTAAATGGGTTTTTAGTCTTTTTATTTTCGAGGTGTAGGGTTTCTATATATATGTAGGATATTAGGCTTATATCAGATATATGGTTGCCAAATATTTTCTCCCATTAGGAAGGTTGCCTTTTTATTTTCTTGTTAATGTCCTTTGAGGTGCAAAAGTTTTTAATTCTGAGGAGATCACATTTATCTATCTTTTCTTGTGCTCCTTGTGCTTTGGGTGTGAAGTTCATGAAACCATTTCCTATTAAAAGTTCCTGTAGATGCTTCCCTACATTATCTTCCAAGGTGTTTATGGTCTTGGCTCTTATATTTAGATCTTTGATCCATCTTGAGTTGACTTTTGTATAAGGTGTGAGATCGTGTTCCTCTCACATTCTTTTGGATATAGATAACCAGTTCTCCATGTACCACTTTTTGAAGAGGCCATTCTCTCCCAACTGAGTGGGCTTGGTGGCCTTGTACAATATCAGATGACTGTATATGTGAGTATTTATATCAGGACTCTCAATTAGGTTCCATTGGTCAATATGTCAATCCTTGTGTCAGTAATATGTGGTTTTCACCACTGTACATTCATAGTATGTTTTAAAGTCAGGTATTATGATACCTCTAACTTCATTTTTATTTTTCAATATGTCTTTGGCAATTCGGGGCCTCTTACCCTTCCAAATAAATTTTGTAGTTAGTTTTTTAATTCCTTAAAAAATACAGTATTGATTTTTATTGGGATTGCATTAAATCTGTAGATTAGTTTGGGTAGGATAGACATCTTGATGATGTCTTCCCATCCATGAACAGGGAATATTCCTCCATTTATTTAAGTTTTCTTTGATTTCCTTTAACAGTGCATGTTGTGTAGATTTCTGTATATAAGTCTTTTACATCTTTAGTTAAATTTATTCCTAGGTATTTGATTCTTTTAGTTACTATTGTAAAGGTTGTGTCTTTTTTTTCCTCCTCAAATTGCTCATTATTGGTGTACAGAAATGCTACTGATTTTTGAGCATTGATCTTATAACCTGTGATGTTACTGAACTCCTTTATAAGTTTTAGAAGCTTTGTTGTAGATTTCCCATGGCTTTCTATGCATAGAATCATGTCATCTGCAAATAATGGGATTTTTACTTCATCTTTTCCGATTTGAATGCATTTTATATCTTTTTCTTGCTTCAGTGCTTGAGCAAGTACTTCTAAGATGATGTTAAATAGGAATGGTGATAGTGGGCATCCGTGTTTTGTTCCCAATCTCAGAGGGAAGTGTTTTAGGATTTTACAATTGACAATGATGTTTGCTTTGGGTTTTTCATATATACCCTTTATGATGTTCAGAAAATTTCCTTCTATTCCTATCTTTTGCAGTGTTTTTATCAGGAAAGGGTACTGTATTTTGTCAAATGCTTTTTCTGCCTCTATAGAGATGATGATTTGATTTTTTTCTTTCAATCTCTTTATGTGGTGTATTACATTGATTGATTTTTTTATGTTGAAACATCCTTGCATACCCGGGATAAATCTCTCTATGTCATGGCCTATATTTTTTTTGATATGTTGTTGAATGTGATTAGCAAGCATTTTGTTGAGGATTTTAGCATCTAGGTTCATTAGAGAAATTGGTCTGTAATTTTCCTTTCTTGTGGTATCTTTGTTTGGCTTTGGTATTAGGGTAATGTTGGCATCATAGAATGAGTTAGGCAATGTTCCTTCTACTTCTATTTTTTGGAAGAGCTCAAGCAGAATTGGTGTTAGCTCTTTCTTGAATGTTTGGTAGAATTCACCTGTGGAGCCATCTGGTCCTGGGTCTTCCTAGTTGGGAAGTTTTTGATGACTGAGTCTATCTCTTTACTTGTATTGGACTGTTGAGTTCATCAATTTCTTCTTTTGTCAATGTAGGCTGTTTGCAAGTTTCTAGGAATTTGTTCATTTCCTCTAAATTATCATTCTTGTTGGCATATAAATTTTCAAAGTATCCTCTTATGATACTCTTTATTTTGGTGGGGTCAGTAATGATATCCACTTCTTCATTCCTTATTTTGTGTATTTGCATCTGCTCTCTCTTTTTCTTTGTTAGTCTGGCTAAGGGTTTGCCAATTTTATTGAT
>JAQZBX010112296.1:0-10209 GCA_029593785.1 Cabassous unicinctus
GTGGCTTCCGACGTGCCCAGGCCGCTCTCGCAGGGGGTCCTACCGGCAACCGCAGACTCGGGGGGCGGCAGGTGGGGCCTGCGGGGGGCGGGGTGCAGCTCGGGCTCCGCTCCCCTCTCCGCCCCCCGCCCCCGCGCCGCGCGGCCTTGTGGGTAACGCGGGGGCCGCCAGGTGACAGCTAATGGCGGCGGCCGCCTGAGTGCCGCGGGCCGCAGCGGGGGGACAGGAGGCGCCTGGCGGGGCTTCCCGGCCGCGGCGCTACGACTGCGGCCTCCTGGCCGCGGGGGTCGGCCGGGCTCACGCGCCATGGACAGGCCACCGGCGGCGGGCGGCGAGGCCGGGGGTCCGGGCCCGGGCCCGGCGGGCGTCAGGAGGCCCCCCAGGGCCGCGGGGGGCCCAGCTGCCGGCTCCCGGCAGCCCAGCGTAGAGACACTGGACAGGTAAGCGGGCTCGGGCCTGGGTCTGGGCCACCGCCCGTCCGACTCCCGAGAGGGCCGCGCCTCTTCCCGCCAGGCCCTCCCGGCCCCGTGTCACCCGCCCCCCCGACCCCCAACGCCCCCGTTTGGGGACCGCCGCCCTCCGCCTGGCCCGCACCTGGCGCACTTCCGCTTCGCGAGCAGGAACCCGCCGAGCCCCCGAGGGGCTTCGGAGCCAGCACGCCTTGCCCGGGCCCGTCGCCCTGCCCCTTGGAGGCGCCGTGGCCGCCCTTGCCCCAGCACGAATCTTTTGGGAGGGAATTTCTGCCTGGCTTGCCTCTCCGGGCGTCACGTTTCCCCACGGGGTTTTAGGGCAACAATCCCGCGGCCGCTGCCGGGGACTTCGAAGTTGGGGTTCCGAGTGGGGACTGGGGGACGCGGCGTCGCAGCCCCTTACGTCCAGGCAAAGATACCGGGATTGGAAACACTGAGATGGAAAACTTCCCAAATGATCATGATGCGAGGGCACAGTGCTCCCCACCCTGGAGGGGGTGACCCGTTCGTGGTGTTCGTGAACCTAGAGGAGTACTGCTTCTTAGGCAGCTGCAGGACCCAGAGCCCTAAGTTGGAAGCATGAACCGGCCATGTCCAACTGGGAGGGCCACCCCAGCGCTCCAGGGACGAGAGATGGATTAGCCCCCAGTCCGGAATACCTGGCCCTTCTCCTGACACTAAACTGCAGTTAGGCAAGAGACGGTTGTAAGGTAGCTTAGGCAGGTTGCCATGTTCCTTCCTGCCTACCTGAGTGATACAGAGGGCAGAACTTTGGGGAGTTTCCAAAGCCATAAGGAACAGCAAGAAAAACTCACTCCCTGGGTTTCTCCCTCAGTGTCATCACAGAGTGTTTTGACAAATTAATGACCCAAATGATGAACTTTAGTGAAAAGCATCTACAGCTAAGGCAGCACCTGTGAAGGTCAGGATTTTACTCCCCCGCGAATATTCGACAATGTACAAGGTCTGGGTGATTCAGGGAATAATACATTATACCTTTTGCTCTCTGGCTTACTGTCTAGTGGACAATACAAACAAACCAGTGATGTAAATCAAATGTAACAGGTGCTAGGATAGAAGTATTTGCAGAGGTATGGAGGTGGGTGACTCTGGATGGGCCAGCCTCAGAAGCATCTCAGAACCTTCTTTAGAACTGCATGTGGCCAGGCCCCACTCCTGAGGATTTGGATTCAAGAGGTTCAGAGCGGGCCACAGGAGTTTGTATTTTTCAGAAGCTCCACACCCTCAGTTGTGATCCACTGCGCTGAGGGTACATGAATGGGGGGCGGGTACGGATTGTTTTTTTTTTTTTTGGTGATGGGGATGGGGGCAGGGAGTCCGGGCAGTAAGCAAGGACCTCCTGAGGAGGCTGATGTTTAGACAAAATGGTGAAGAATGAGTAGAAGTTAGCCAGGGGATGGGGTGGGGAGGGCTTTTGGGCCACAGGATAGAATGGGCCAGAATGCAGGCATCCCAGGATGGGGGGAACTGGTAAGAGAGAAGACCTGCAAGAGTCACATCTTAAATGGACTTTTATGCCTTCCTAAGGCACTGCACCTTTAGCCTCTGGGCCGCTGTTTCTCAGGGCCTGGTTCTGTTTAACCTGCTTCAGAATCATCTAGTGAGCTTGATTCAAATTCAGATTCTTGGGCCCCACTCCAATTCTAGTCAGTCCACCTCTGGGGTGGAGCCTGGAATTCTGCATTTTTAACAACCACCACAGCTATGAGTAAGGTGGACCTCTCAGTCTGTTTTGCCCAAGTTAGTCCTGGTTTACCTGTTGGGGCAGCGTCATTATTTATAACATAACTCCTGCAACCTCAGTAGTGTCCTGATTTGTATGGCAAATTATATGGTCACCCAACCTGTGGGGACCCAGAAAAGGATTTCAGTCAGGCAAGCTGCAGGATCCTATGGACATTTTAAAACGATAACTCTGCAGTAATGTGGAGAATGGGCAGGGGGCAGGGAGGGTAGTTAGTGGGCGATCAGAATATTTCCTCCGTCATTCATTTGTTCTGCACGTAAGAGTGCCTCCTCTGTGTCAGGCACTGCGTTGGGCCTGAGGATACAGCAGTGAACAAACACACAAATCCTGGCCCTTGTGGAGCATGCATCTGGTGGGAGAGACAGACAGTGACCAAGTAAGACGTGTTTTGTGTTAGACGGTGACCTGTGCTGGGGGGAAACATTAAACTGGGCAGGAGGTAGGAAGTGTTACGGATATGTGCTTTGGGAGGTGGCTGGAATTTTAGATAAGAGGGTCAGGGAAACATAACTGAGAAAGGGGATGTTTGAGGAAAGACTTGAAATTGCTGAGGGATACAGCCATACAGAGCCCAGGGGTAGGACTGAGTGAAGTGTTCAAGGATCACAGAGGAGACCAGGGTCACTGGCATGGAGAGAACAGTAGGGGACGAGGGTAGGTCCAAGAGACAGATGGTGGAGCGCTTTGGAGGCCATGGGGAAGACTCTGTGGCATGGGGAGCCATTGGGGGCTTTGGAGCAGAGGAGTGACATAATCTGGAGCAAATTTCAGTAGGATCTCCCTGGCAGCTGTGTGGACAATAGAACAAAGGGGAAGGGGTGGAAGCCGGGAGACTAGCATCTAGATAGGAGGCTATTGCAGTAGTCCCTGTGAGAGGATGGTGGCTTAGACCAGAGTGCTGGAGAGGAGGTGGTGAGAAGTGGTCAGATTCCAAGGTATTTGACTTGTGGGCAATGGTGTGACTGAGATGGAGAAGACTGTAAGCAGGGCGAGTTTAGGAAATTGCAGGCTCTCGCCTCTAGACATAGCCCTTCCGAGATGCCAATTATCTGTCTCTGAGCAGGTGTCAAAGAGGCAGTTGGTTTATATAAGCCTGGAGTTCAGGGGTGATGTCTGGGCTGGAGGCCTACCTTTGGGAGTCATCAGCATATAGATGGTGCTGAAATTCATGAGGAGGACAACCCAGAGGGATGCTGGGGGTCTGGAAAAGGGAATTTGGGGTAAGAAAAGGATGGGGTGGAGGCACTCACCCCCCTCAGGTTTCTGGCCTGGGATGGCCGTGTAATTGGCTGTGCTTTACCCTAAGTTAGGTAACACAGGAGGGGGCAGGTTGCAGGGCTGAGCAGCTGATGGCCAGTGTGAGCAGGCTGAATGGGTAGTGTCTCTGGCACAGACTAGCGGAGACGGCTAGTAGGAACGTTGACATCAGGGTCAGGAGAGCCCCCCAGCCTGCAAGTGGTTGTTACCTCCAGGAGTGTGGAGAGAGATTGCACAGACTAGAAAGAAGAGGGTGGGGGTGAGATGGAGCTGGCCCCCCTTCTCAGTTCTCTCGTTGTGACAAGGTCTGATCCACACTCTTTGAACAGTACCTCCCAGAGTGGAACCTGCTTCTTTGGGCATGGTTTGGCCATGTCCTGTGGACTGTCAGCCCTTACCTCTCTTCTGAATCCTGTACTTCTCTTACTGATGACAGAGCCGAGGTCCTGCAAGAGGATGTGGCTTGCTGAAGGTCACAGAGCTAGCTGGTGACAGACACAGGACTCAAATCCAGGCCTCCCATCTGCTTGCCCCCCTACGCCGCCATAACTGTATTGGCCAGGGTTCTTTCGGTTGCAAGTGACAAAAAACCCAACACAATCTAACTTCAGTCAGAAGAGAACTGTCTTAGGTCACATAACTGGGCACTCCTCATCTCTTGTTTTCTCTTGTCTCACTTTTTGTCTCTGTGGGTTCCCCAAAGTGGCAGCGGGGGTGGGGAGGCCAGTTCCTCAAAGTAAAGAGAAGGGCCCTTATCGGCAGAGGGGGAGGGACATGGGCAGACAACAGCTCACCACGGTCAACAGTGTGGTGTCTACTGTTCATTTTAAGCAGGGTTTGGTGACCACAGAGAAGAAGGTCAAAGAAAGGCAGTGTAAGGAAGAGAAGTGTGAGATAACCAGGCAGTCAGCGTGGCTGTTTCTGGTCAGGCTCCTCCCGGTTGGACCACTTAACAGCCGTGGAACCTTGGACCAGCTCTGGAGTCTCAGTTTTCCCCGGTGTCTTTCCTGCCTGCTTCCCAGGGTCACTGTGGAGCCCTGGTGAGGCCATGGGTGTGGAAATGCTTTGAACCCCTTAGAGCACTCAGCAAAGGGAAGGTGCCAGTTTCTTGACACTGCTGTGTTTGCATAAAAGATGGTTTGCTAGCATCGGTGGTGCTGGCTTCAGCCTAGGGATTCGGGGACTATTGGTTATGTCAGGTCCTGGAAGGACAGCCACAGTGGCACTGGAGGCAGGCCCACCACCTTCTAGCGGGCATGTCACCACTGCGCCTCAGTTTTCTCATCTCAAAAGTGACTTGGCTAATTCCTGTTCTGCCTTCTTGTCACACGGTGGTTGGGAGATTCAGATATAAAAATGTACACAGAGAGCCTCTAAGTTGTCAAAGCATTTACAGAAACGTGAGGTAGCATTATTACTGCAGGCAAAACATCATTTTTCTAGTTTGTTCGTTATAAAATCTTGTAATTAACTTCATTTCATTGAGTCACTTTGATTACAGTTTTCTAGATTTAAAAATACCAACATGAAATCTATTGAGTCTTTGGAAAGCAGATGCTATAAAATACATATTACAAAACAATATCCTTTTTATGAAGATATGACTTGATATATATTTCACTTAAGAATTTTTTATAGCTTGCATTAGAAATATTCATTCGATGTCATTGTAATAGAGTAAAATTCCATTAAGTGATAAAGTGTAACAAACTTTAATACCTGGAAGCTTACAATGAACATTTAATTCATTCATTTAAAATTAATCTGGAATATAATCTTCCTAGTTGCCAGTCAGAATTGTAATTCTTATATTAAACATAAAGGTAAACAAGTGGTTGGAAAAAAGTTCATTCATCTAAAAAAAATGTACATATATCCTTATTCAGTGTTCACTTTTCTCCCCAAGAGCCTATGTTTAAAAATTTTTAATGACACTATTTCTTTTAGTCCTACAGGATCACATGTTGAATGGTGTAAACAGCTTATAGCTGCTACAATTTCTAGTCAGATTTCAGGTTCAGTGACATCAGAAAATGTGTCCAGAGATTACAAGGTAAGCAATATTCAGTGCTTAATTTATTTTCAGTATACTGAGTAGTCAAGAAGCTTTGCACGTTTAATTTGAGTCCCTTGACCCCTTGATACTCAACCACCATTTGCTTGGGAATTAGGGGAGAATGTTCTTTGTATTTAGAATAGAAGTATCACCAGTTTCTAGTACATTTGGCCATAGTTTTGTAACTGAGAGGAGGAACTATCTTTAGATTATGATCATTCTTCTAAAAATCAAATTCTATTTTATTATAAAAATGCATATATTTTCTTTGTTAGTATTCTGATTTTCAGAAAACATTTGACTTATTTCCCTAACTCTACAATTTGTTTTTGTATTTAGGTACTAACTGTGAGTATTCGGCTAAGCTTGAACAGGTTTTTATCATGTGAAACTCGAATTAAAAAAAACCTTGCAAAATATCAAAAGAGTATTTTACGGACAGCCTCATCATTTAGTCCTTACTAAAGAGAGAAATCTCTTGCTTATTTTAAAAGTTGGATTCCCTGTTTATTCTCAAGTTAAGGGTGACAGGCTCCCTGACAGCAGGGTCTGGGCTCCTCTACTCACCACTGGTTCCCTCAATAAACACTCATGGAATCAAGGAGGAAATTGTAAAAAATGATCTGCTCTATCTTTGTGAAGCCTAAAGATGAACTTTGCTTTGATGTCAATCACTAACATGTGCATTAAATGAGACCATGTTTCCATTTCAGTCCTCTACTCTGCTGGCTTGAATTGAGGTTTTAGCTTATTATCGTCATTTTTGCCTTCTAGTACTAGATAAGTGACTTTCACAAGTATGTGTGAATTACATTTAGTATCCTGGACTACCATCAGCTAATGGTCTCTCAAAGTCATGTTCCAATAATTAAAAAAACAAACAAAAGAAAAACATTATGCTAAGTGAAAGAAACCAGACATAGAATACTACATATTGTTTGATTCCATTTATATAAAATGTAAATATAAATAAATTTATAGAGATGGAGTTAGATTAGCAGTATGTAGGGCTGGGGAAGGATAGAGGGATTGAGAAGTTACTGCTAAGGGGTGTAGGGGTTTTTTCTTTTTGGAGTAATAAAAATGTTCTAAAATTGATTGTGATGATGAATGCACAACTCTGTGATTACACTAAAAACCATTGACTGTACACTTTGGATGGATTGTGTGGTATGTGGATATATCTCAGTAAAATTGCTTTAAAAAAAATCATGGTCCTTGCCAGACACCAAAACTTGCAAACAGTTCACCTTCTCTATAGAACGACAGTAAAGATCCTAATCCAGGGGTTTTTAACCTTTTTTGTTCCATGGACCCCTTTGCCAGTCAGGTGAAAACCATGGACCCCTTTTAGGTCCACACTATTATCAATATATTTATTATTCAATAAATATATCACACTCAAATCAACACGTCCCCACAAGAATGTTTTTTTTTAATTTCAATTCAAGCTCACAGACCCCTTGTTAAGAGACCCTGTCCTAATTGATTCTTTTAACAGCTGTCCCTTGTTTAGGGGCCTTAGCCTCAGTTCCTTTTAGCTCATAACACTACCTGTGCACAAATTGACTAGAGAGGCTGCCATCAGTGCTGTCAATTATACCTATCAAAAGAAAGCAAAGTTGTGAATAAGTGGAAATCGAATAATCTGCCCAGCTAGAAGAGTGGCAGTGTAGTTCTTACTAGATTTCCCTGCTATCTGTTTTTTATGTTAGCCCACATAGGAAGGGCTGGGGCTCCTGGTCCTTAAATCCCAGCTGGGCAAATGCACTGTCTCTGGGTGGGAGAAGCATTTGCTGCATCATCCATGGCTGGGTGGCTAATCACTGAAGAGCTGCTGACCCTACCAAATCTGGGTGCCTTACAACCCCCACCTTAGCTGAGAAACTGCCCTGCTGAGTGGAGAGGCTCAAGGTTCCATATTATTAGAGAATAGCTCTCAGAGCTTGGAGTGATTTTTTATGCAGACAATTATGACTTAACTGTAATGTTTTTGTTGTAGTTAGTGTTGTGTGCATAGCTTTCTAACCTTTACATTAATAGGTCACACTGAATCTGTACTTTAACACAGAGTAACTAAGTTTCTTTGATTTTAGTCTATTTACAAATTTTGCATCGCAGAATTAGCTTATATTGGAATGGTTTGACAGATATCAGTAATAAAAAAATAAGGTTTTTCTATATTTTGGAAATTGCATTTCAAGTCCCTACATCAGATCATAGCTAAAACTTTTGATAAACTATTGGAAGAGAGCACTCTTTGTAACTGTCTTTGTTGTATTTGCCTTGTATCCAAGTCTGGAAAATTGGTATTAAATTTATAGTTCAGGCATTATTATGCTTTCTTCAAGGAGAGAGGTTTTGTTTATTTCTTTGTTTTTTTTTTAAGAATAATAAAAGCATAAAAGTTTCTCAACCAGAAGGATAATTTTACATGCTGCTTAGAAAGTAGTTCTAAAAATCAGCATAACCAAGATGAGCCTTTGGGACCCCTCTGGCATGGAAGCATTACATGGGGTCAGCCCTGAAGGTCCAGATCTAGTTCCTTAAGGATTTAAATTTACAGTGATCAGTCAATAATGCTTAAAATGATCTACTGTGTAAATACCTTATTTGAAATACACACTTAACTTGGGGGTTAATTTGTTAATAAATGAAACTCAATATCAGTAATTAAATGGGAGCAGATGTTTCTATTGAGTGGAGCACTTGCATCTTGACTTGAAGTACTGATCATCCTATGTCCTCAAAGTTGTAGGCCACTGAGAGTGGTTCTTCTTCATCATCATCATTATCAACCAGATAACATGTATAGGGCTCTATAGTTGCATAATGCTTTTTGGACATGTCATCCATTTAAGCCTTAAAATAATCCAGTGAGATAGCTACCATTAAAATCACTTAACACATGAGGGAACTGAGGCTCAGAGAGGTTAAGTGACTTGCTTAAAACAGACTTGGGATTTGAATCTAAGTCATCCTAATTAAAAAGCCAGAGTAATTGTTTTATTTTGTTCTGACTCCCTCTCTACTGTTTTTCAAAATGTGGTCCTTGAGTCTGCCTGTAAAAATTGAGGTTCCTGGACCCCATCCCAGACTTAGTGAATCAGAATCTCTGAAGGCAGGATCAAGTGTCTCCTATAGTTCTTATGTTCAGTAAAATCCAAAAACCACTGCTGTAGGCTTTCTAGGTTTACATCTGCTGAAATTGGTGATGAGACCATTCATTTCTGGTACATTCCTACAAATCTGAATAATGAGCAGCCCACGTTAGATGTTGGAGAATGATTGCTTTATTATTTACTCATATCATAGATTGATGGTTAGCCCAGTGTCAGATCACCCAACCTGAGGCACATAGGTGTAAATGCTATGTCCTGGGGCAACATTTATTGTAGTAGTTATATAGTTATTTCAGTGGTTTTAGAAAAAACTAGCACATCAAACTTGTGATTTAATGAATATTATTGCTTAGAGCAGGGCAAAGTATAAAAAAGTGGATTTAAAATCAGTAGAAAGCAAAATATTATGAAAACAATAGCATAGGTGGTATGCAGATACAGCAAGCAAAACTTGTCCAGGTGGTATGTGAAATGACAGAGTTTGGGAAACACTGTCCCAGCTAAAAGAGTACATAGCTATTATGCTGAGTTGTGGCTCAACTAAATGGATAAATGCATGCTTTAGTTTAAAGTCATCCTGAAGATTAGCCTGATAATTAAGACTACTAGAAGAAATGTGATAAAAAATGTTTTGTTTCATTTGCCATCCCACTGTCAACTCAATTGCTTTCATTTTTACTAGGTTAACAAACAGTAAAAAAAACCTCTCTCTAGAATCTGTCAATAAATTTAAGAACAAGATCTGAATGTAATCTGTTGTAGATGAGACAAAATAATACAGTTACTGAAGGTAATAAAACATTTTTAGGAATGATTAGTAGAAGTGACACAGTTGATCACAGCTTCCATTGTTTGGAAAGTAGAACCAGACCAGTAAGAGGAAACAGGACAGAGTTGTGGAAACAGTACTGGATAGTTTTGTGATCTTGTGATCTCTCTGAATCTCAGTTTCCTTATCTGTAAGGTTAAGAGGGGTTGGACTAGAGTATAAGCCTTTAAATGCCTTTTTTCCCTAGAATATCTTCAGTTCTGTTTTGTTCAAAAGGATTTGATTTTGGCCAGCCTTATGGAAATTAGGATGCTATGGTTTTAGTGTGATCATCTTCCTTCCTCTCACTCTAACACCATCATCACCTCTCTCCCTCCCTTCCTCCTGCCGCCCCCGCTGCTCCCCATGCACACACAGTAGCTAGATCTGCTCTCTAAACATTCCAAAGAAAAAGGAGAAGATGGAGAGGGTCCCGTACCAAGTTTAATCATTTAAACTGGGTAGCATAATGATTAAATTCTGGATCCTTAACAAAAACTTCCAGGAGGGCTTCTAGGGATGGGGATGGCAGTGTGTGGGAAAGGCTTCATTATGCTTTAGCTAGGTCTTTGGTCTTGGTCACTGTTTCTTAAATTGAGAGTACTAGTCTATGAAAGGAAATTTGAGCATGATCTTTCAGAAGCCATGGCCGAAATCCATTGTTGATTGAATCGGGGCTGGCAAATTTCAACTGCTGACATAGGGACACAGGGCAGTTAACAAGCTAG
>JAQZBX010112297.1:0-10207 GCA_029593785.1 Cabassous unicinctus
GGGTCTGTAGATTGGATCATAACATTGAAACTATCCTGATTTGGGTTTGTGTGCTTAACTAGGGTAGTGTCTCCATTTTGGGGAAACATACACAGAATATTTTGTGTTTTGTGTTTGAGGCAAATGTGTGGTAAAGATATAACCACTAAGGAAGCTGAGGGAGGAGATCAGGAGTTTTTTATACACATTTTGATTTTTTGATAAGATTTATAAGTTCTATGGTTATTTCAATATAAAATGTAATTTAAAATGATTATGTAAAGATCATGACAGTAAAATAAAACATTTGACCCTAACTAGTCTAATCCTCTTCAGCCAAAGTTGTGAAACCACTACTCACTCTCTTAAGAGTCTGAATTTTATTAAGAAGGCAGTAAATGAATATTATACTAATGACATCTATGCCCTTGGTGTTGTGAGTGACTTGGATGGTATGCAAACAACAGGACTTTTGAATCCCATTTTTCCACATGAAACCCTTCTTCTACTGGCCATTCTAAAGATTGTCTACACTTTACCCCAGGCTGAAAGCCGTGGAGAAGGATGTCTTCTTGAGTAGCTGCCTCCTCCAATCTAGTCTCATGATTCTTCATAGTCTCTGCTTAAGTTGCCTCTCCAAGGCCTTGGGAATCAGCTCAGGTCTAAGTTATGTCTTTGGCTGTGCTACTTTGTGTTGGTTTCCTGCATGTGTGTTTCAGGAGTCAGTTGGGGAGCTTCTTGGACAGAATTTGGTATTCCTTTCAATGACTCTTTCCCCTCTTGGATTCTTCTTGGAGTTTTAGTGTCTATGATGGTAATAGGGGTTGACTTATCACAACTGCAATTTACAGGATGTTGATTGGCTTGAGGTTATCATATTCTGGAATTTCTCTCTTTCTGACAAGGAGGCAAACCTTGGTGTGTGGCTCAGTCCAGGGTGCTTGGCTGGGGCATCCTTCAAAATGGGTAGTAGAAAATGGCTTGAGGTGGTAACAAGTTGAGTTTGGCCCATCTCAGTTAAGAGCCCTTCCTTGTCGCTGAGATGTGCAGTGGCCTGTCCATGGCCCAGGTGGGAGCCTAGGGGCAGAGCAAGGACTGGGAGGCCACCGTTAAAGGGTCAGGCCATTCTCCATAGTCACTGCTAACATACTAAAATGTCCTTCCTCTCCC
This sequence comes from Cabassous unicinctus, assembly GCA_029593785.1. NCBI lineage: Eukaryota > Metazoa > Chordata > Mammalia > Cingulata > Chlamyphoridae > Cabassous > Cabassous unicinctus. Next base: position 1,150 of record JAQZBX010112297.1, read on the forward strand.
ACAGGACACAGCATGACAATCTCCATTTGACAAAGGTCCTGGGACTCTGAATGAGAGTGAAGGGAGCTGGAACTTCTGGAGGTGAACCCATGGGCCTTGGGAAGATGGAAGGAGCTGCTTTTAGCTGACAGGGGTGGAGCAAGAATGGGCCCATGGCAGAATAACACCCAGCACAAGGGACTGTGTAGTGCAGGGTGAGACTGAACTGTACTGGCACAAGGGGAAGGTGACATGGGGTCTGGGTCTCACCTGGGCTGAGTGTGGATGAGGCCCACAGAAGGAGGTGGGCTGTGCAAAGTTGAAACCACCTGGAGAGCTGGAACTGAGGGTGGGCATTCCAGGAGGCCAGCAAAGGACAGGGAGGGGCAATGGGACCAGGTGCAGAGCACTATCAGCTCTGGGAGAAGAGATGATGAAGTAAACTGAGTGCTGCCAGCTCACGGAGATGGGACGTGAGGTAAACTGAGACAGGGTATGGGGAACTGGAGAGGGCAGCCCTGTGACTCCCATAGACTCATGATAGTAGCTGAGGTGACCAGGACAGGAGCAGGCAGGCAGTGGTTAGAGTATGAACTAGGATTACAGGCTAGCTGTAAAAGGAAACTGGAGAAGAAGGAGAAAAGCTGGACAGATTTTAAGGAATAAAGAGGAGCAGAGAGTGGAGAAGAGAGAAAAGACCCTCAAGGCAGGGAGGAACAGCCCCTGAGGCCCAAGTTCAAGAGCTAAGGAAGGGTATGCAGGTAGAGGAGGGAGTGCTGGAGTGAGTACTAGGAATTTAGGAGATGAAACTGGTGGTGATGTAGGTGGGATCAGGGGCAGAGAGTCATGGGGATGTCTGCCTCAACCATGGGGTAAACTCTAGGGGGAAGTGAGGCAATGTGATGGGGTCCTGAGGTGAAGGCTGGTCATAAATGAGGACGAAAGGAAAAGAAGGAGAAAGAGTTAGGGGTAAACTGAGGCCAGCAACAGGGCAGAATTGAGGCAAGGGAAGGGAAGGGCCAGGGCACAGCATCCTGAGTATGAGACCTCAGTTGAGGGGCACATCTTTTCTGAGGTGAGCTTATGAGAGGGTAAACCAAGGTGACCCAAGCCACAGGCACCTGGGGCCATCTTGGGGGAAGAGAAATACGCATAAAGAGATGTGAGTCCAAGTGGGTTGGGTGCATATGTCTCATCAGAGTGGGAACAGGGATCAGAGGCCCTTGGTGGTCCTCCCTAGCTGAGGTTGCAGGGAGGTGAGATGAAGGGCAAGCAGCAGCAGAGTGGAGAGAGGCCTGGAAGGACAAGGCAGTGAATGGGGCAAGGACACTTTGGGCTTGATCTGAGGGGAGGGTTGGGGCTGAGGGAAAGGGTGAAGGGTAGAGAGGCCAGGAGAGCCTCAGTGGAGAGGATGTCAGAGTGAGAGAGGTTTGTAAGGCAGGCGATGAACCCTGCTGCCTACGGGAGAACTGAGGCTATTGTTGTGGGGCTGAAGGGAGTGAGGAGAGAGTTTAGAGTGGAGAGTGTGTAATAAAAAAGGCACCTAGTAGAGGAGCCTGTGGTCTGTGCAACGCAAACCCAGAGCAGAGGAATTGAGGCCAGAAACATGGAGGTGAAGTGGCAAGTGAAAAAATAGTTGAGGTAAAGCAGGAGCCCAGAGGGCAAAAACATAATGGGTGTGAATGAGGGACAACAAGAGAGAAAAAAAAAGGGAAAAGTCAAATTCACCAATTCAGTTGCATCTAGGTGATGGCTGGGGTGGGGTAAGAAGCTGGGTGGGGAGGGGGCATTCAGTGATCAGAGAGGAGGTAAAACACCTGCAGGTGAGTTCAGGGAAGTGGAGACTGGGTCGTGTGTTAAAAGTTTATTAATATTCTGTAGAGTCCTTGGAAGTGAAATAAAAAATAAAACAATGACCCACACAGCATCTCATGGTTCTGTATTGGGATTGTTGTCTAAAAGTGGCTTTGTTACTTCTCCTGGTGCAGAATGAAGTGGCCCAAGATTTTGCTGCCCTGGAAACAACCCCCTTCCTGCTCTGTTATTTCTTACTGACACTTATCTATGCCTGACACATATAGGATAATTTTATGGACAGCTATCCTTCTGTGATGTGAGTTCTGTACTCCTCTCAGCAGGGAGCATGGACTTTGTTCCAAGGAAGCCCCAGCAAAAGAACAGGCCCTATTCCCAGGGGGTGCCCAGGCCTTGCCCCTCACCTCCTGGACACTCAGTAGGGCTGAGGGAGCACTCCTGAGAGTGCCACCAGGGGGCTCTCTAGATTGATTGTGTACCAGGAGTCACAGCTAAAATCCATTCCAAAAGAGGGAAAATTACATTCTGCCTTATTAAACTATTAATAAATATTGCAGCCTGACAATATTTCATACTTTTATGAAACATTTCAATATAAAAAGTGAAATAAGGAAGAGTGGTGCATGCAACCTCAGGTTAATTCATAAAATATTACAGAGATTTGTTTTCAAACACTTGTAAAATGCCTACTACCTATAAAAACATAGCATATATAGTACAAACTCATTAACAATCATAAAACTCTAAAATAATGTATGACTCATCTCCACTTTAGAGTTGAGGAAACTGAGGTGCAGAAGGGTTCAGTAATAAAGTCACACAGGTGGCAGCTATGGGTATCAAAACTTATAGGGTCTGTCTTTCTCTGTCTAGAGGAGCCCACACCAAATCTTGGTGTGTATTTCTGTCTTTCTCTTTCATTTCTCAGCAAGTTCTGTTCTTTCTCCCATTTCCCAAATGAATTCTTTTTACTGACCTAACTAAACTAGCATGTAAATATACACACCCACACACACACAAACTTATAGGGTCTGCCATCTGTGACATGAGAAACCACCACCTACTTAGAGTTATTATGGTAAGACAATAGGGTAATTGAAATTTTAAAGAATTAGACAAATACAACAGTATTATTTTTAGAAAGTGATTAAATATATTTCAGGGTCACAAACATTGTGTTAATTATAGAAGCCAGATGCAAAAGGCTAAGTATTATATGATTTCATCCACATGATATGCCCAGAAAAGACAAATCTATAGCAACAGAAACAGGTCAGAGTTTGCCTGTGGCTGGCAATGGGAACAGTATTGACTCCAAACCCCATAAGGGATCTTTTTCCCATAAGGGAAGATTTTCTAAAACTGGTTTATGGTAATAGTTACCCAAATCTGTAAATTTGCTAAAAATCACTTAAAATGGGTGAGGTGATATATATACTATAAGTTAAAAAAGAATTCAGTAAATATGAAAAATAAACTTATTGGGTCTGTTTCCAGGATCTGGGCCTCTAATCACTGGCTTCCTCCTTTGTTATCTGCTCTTGATCTGCCATCATCCCCTACCTGGTTACAGCCTCTGTGACTCCTTTCAGGGTGCCACGATGTTGAATTGGTTGTTCAGCAACCTCACACATGACTTGATGTTTTCCATTCTCTGGCTTCACAGTAGAATTCCTTCTTAAAAATAGTGCTATCTCAGCCTCATGCAGGGATGTGCTTTTTAATTGGCCTTGGGTGAGTTCATGACTTTGGGATCCTGACACTGTGGGGAGAGTACAACACAGCCCAGTTTATCTCAGAGGGCTTATCCTTGAGGTTTAGGTTCAGTGCGTGTATTGGGGGGAGGAGAAGGCAGCAAGGTAGCAATCAGGTAAAGGCCAAGACATTGTCCCATCCTAGGGGACAAAGTAGGAGACATCCCTTTTGTGAGAACTTTCAAATTGTTTGGGAATTTTGCATTAAATTAATAATTAGAGGGGAGTTTTTGATGGCTAAAAAGCCAGGGGTCTTAATTTAGCTAGAGATTTCTTTTTCGGGCTGCTGTATTGGGAGCCCAGCATATGGCCCTGTCTGGGAAAAATGTGGGTGCCTAGCTCAGGACTGGCATAGAGCAGGTGTGGGGTGTGGTCTTGGGTGAACTGCTGTACTTTCCTGGACCATTGCAGATTCTTTAGGAAAACTTCTAAGGAAAGTTATATGTCTATAGTGGCAGAGTTTCCTGTTTTGTGCTACAGGTGACTGCTCAGGGTCAAAGTCAAGGGCTGGGGGCCACCCAGTGATTCAGGATGGATGTTTAGATGCTACCCACCATGAACCTGCTAGTCCAGATTCCTTGCCTTCTGAGAAATCTGGCAAATAGTGTTGAAGGTATTTGTAGTGTTACCCTATGGTATGGATGGAGACAGCTGGTGTGGTGAGAAGAAATGAGAGGAACTGAGATCTGTTGAGGAAACAGATTCAGAGTGGTATACATATCTGCCCAAAGGCTAGGAGGGCAGGATTTTGGGGGGTGGCAATTACAGGTCTGGCAGAAATGTGGTTCAGGCCCCAGGAGCAGGGACCTGGGGGCTGGGGGTTTGTGGAGGGAGGCCAAGTGAGTGTGGAGGACAAGAGGGGAGGAGTGAATTGTGGTGCAGTCACAGGACGGGTAGCAATGCAAGGACTGGGAGAAGGGAGCTGAACTGAGGTGCTTCAAGCAAGGGGAGATGAAGGGAAATGAAGGGACAGACTCAGGAGAGAAGGGCGGACAACTAGGAGAGGGAAGGAAAGGGAGGTGCAGTGGTGAGAGAAGAGTGGGGGAAGAAACTAGAGAGTTGAAGGGAAAGAAGGTGAAGGGGAAGTGAGAAGAGATGTAACCTGAGAGGAGGAGAAGACAGAGGAGGTGAGCTGAGGGGAAGAGAAAGAAAGGAATCAGAGAGGGGAGCTTGGAAAGGAAAATTGAAGGGAAGTCAGGAGAGAACAGGTGGAAGAAGAACAGGGAAAAAGAGGGCACGGGAACTGAATTGAGGGGAGAAGACTTCACAGTAAGTAACTCTCTCAGACCTCCCTGTTCATCTCAGGCAGTTCCACACCTTAACTGAAATTAGACCCAACCCAGAGCTACATTCAGGTCACCAGGTTTATGCTCCTTCCTGTCTAGTTGGGGTGTGTCTCTGCCTCTGGTGAGAAGCTTTCAAAAGCTTTGTGGGATGTTCTCCCAATGATAGGAATCCATGTAGGCCTTTGACCAAGGTTGGTCACCCCATATGGAAAGAGACACATAAAGATCTTTGGGAAGAATATCCAATAACCAGGCCCAAGGTGGGGCCATGATGGGGACTCAGAAATGCCCCTCTGGGCTCACTGGTTAACCTGGGCAGATCTCCCATACCTGTGGGATACTTAGAAAAATTTTCAAGTTTCACATTTGGAGACCTAGCCCCACCTGTGACAGACCCTGCCTAGGAGTGCACTCCCAACATCCCCCTTCTTAGCCCAGGCTAGTCCCTGCCCAGGTCATTCCTGGCCCAAGTCAGTCACAGCCTCCAGTGAGGGAATGAGGAAAAATTTTTGGAGTTGTTTGCAATGATTGGGGACCAAGTGATACTGCTGCCAGTCTCAGGGTGCCCTCCCTAGACATCCCTTGTGGGCAAGGGCTCATTTCTGCCTCCAGAGGGAGACACTAATTTTTTCCAGAGGCACTTTGGGACACAGTTTCCCACATGGTAATGTGGCCAAGTCCCAGTCCTGTGTGCCTTTACTGGGAGTCTCTGGCTGATTTAGGCTGGTACTTGTCACAAGATGAGGATTATGGAATCTTCTTCATGTGGCATTTTCCACAAATGGGCACATTTATAATCACACAGGCATCTCAAATGTAATGTTTATAAAGTTAACCAAATGAAGACAAACCAAGATGCAGTAGGTTTGCAAGGAGTTTAAGTTGAATAGCCTCTGTTAATGTGCAATGAGTGATTGTTGAATGAATCTTAGAATGAACGCAAGGACCAAAGGAAGATGCAACTGCTTGGTTGTGCAACATGTATATGATGCATAGTATAGAGACAGGGTACTTTATTTTTAAGAAAAGTTGTAGGTTTACAAAAAAGCAATGCAGTAAGTAGAGTTCTCATATACCTCTCCCCATTATTAACACTTTGCATTAGTGTGGTACATTTGTTACAATTGGTGAAAGAATAATATTATAATTGTACTGTAATATAGTAAATAACTATAGCCCATGGTTTCCATAAAGGTTCCCTGTTTTTGTTGTGCAATCTTATGTATATTTTAAATTTTATATTCTAGTAACACACATATAACCTAAAATTTTCCCTATTAAACACATTCAAATATATAATTCAGTGCTCTTACTTACTTTCATAATGTTATGCTTTCATCACCATAATTCATTACCAAAATCTTCTGTCTCCCCAAGTAAAAAATATATACAGTTTAAGCATTAACTTCCCATTCCCTATCCCCATCCTGACCTCTGAGAATCTACATTCTAGTTTGGTTCTCTGAATTGGCTTATTCTAATTATTTCACATCAGTGAGATCATGCAATATTTCTCCTTTTCTGTCTTGCTTATATCATGCAACATGACATCTTCAAGATTTCTACATGTTGTCACATGTACTAAAACTTCATTCATTTTTATGACTAAATTATATTCCATTTTATGTTTGAACCATAGTTTGTTTATTCATTCGTCAGTTGATGAAAGTTTGGGTAAGTTCCATCTTTTGACAATTGTGAATGATGCCCCTATGAGCATCAGTGTGCAAATATCTGTTTCAGTCCCTGCTTTCAGTTCTTGTGAGATTAACAGGTTATATGGGAATTCTATACTTAATTTTCTGAGGAACTGCTAATATGTCTTCCATCAAGGCTGTATCATTTTATTTTCTCACCAACAAAGAATAAATCTTATTACTCCACATCCTACACTCGTAATTTTACTTTAAAAAAAATAACTGTAGCTATTCCAATGTGTGTGAAGTTGTATCTCAGTGTGGTTTTGATTTGCATTTCCCTGATGGCTAATGATGTTGACCATCTTTTCATGTGCTTTTTGGCGACTTGTATATTGTTTTTGGAGAAACGTCTCTTCAAGTCTTTTGCCCATTTGTTAATTGATTTTGCTGTTCAGTTGTACATTTCCTTAAATATTCTGGATAGTAAACCCTTACCAGATAGGCAGTGCCCCAATTTGTCCCCTATTCTGTAGATTGTCTTTTTACTTTCAAGATAGTCCTTTGATGCATAATTTAAAAAAAAAAAATTTGAAGCTCGTGCTTTAGGTGTAAAGACAAAGAAACCGTTGCCTAACATAATGTCCTGAAGATTCTTCACAATATTTTCTTTTGAGTCTTATAGTCTTGGTTCTTATATTTTGGGATCTGATTCATTTTGAGTTAGTTTTTCTATATGGTCTGAGGTGGAGATCTACCTTCATTCCTTTGAATATTGACATCCAATTTTCACAGCACCATTTGTTGAAAAGTCTATTCTTTCCTAGTGAGTAGATTTGGCTGCTTCCTTGCCAAAAGCAATTAGATTACTTCTGAATTCTCAATTGGATTCCAATGGTCTATATGTCTCTTCTTGTACCACTACCATACAGTTTTGATTACTGTGGTTTTGTAACAAGTTTTCATATGATGAAGTGTGATCTTCTGAGTTCATCTTTCTTTTTCAAGATGATTTTTTATTCGGGGTCCCTATCATTCCATATACATTTTATGATTGGCATTTCAATTTCTGCTGAGAAGGCTTTTCAAATTTTTATTGAGATTGCCCTGAATCTGTAAATCATGTGGTATAAAATTGACATCTTAATATTTAACCTTCTAGTCCATGAACATGGAATTGCCTTCCATTAATTTAGGTTTCCTTTGATTTCTTTTAACAATGTCTTTCCTTTACATTCTTGGTTAGATTTATTCATAGCTATTTGATTCTATTACTTGGTATTGTAAATGGCTTTTTTCCTTGATTTCCTCTACAGACTGTTCATTACTCATGTATGGAAATACTACTGATTTTTGTGTGTTACTGTTGTACTCCACCATTTGTTGATTTTGTTTTCTTCATCAGTCTATTCAAAGAAACAATATTTGGAATAATTGACTATCTTTATTGTTTTTTTCTCTCTACTGGATTTATCTCTGCTTGATTATTATTTTCATCCTTCTGTCTACTTTAGATTTAGCCTACTCTTCTTTTCATAAATCCTCCAGTTGTGAGGTTAAATCTCTAATTTGAGATTTTTTTCTTTTTTACTATAAGCATTTAGAGCTATATATTTCCCTCTCAGCACTGCCTTTGCTGCATCCTATTAGGTTGAGTATGTTCTGTCTTCCTTTTCATTCACTGAAAGATATTTCCTAAATTCATTGTGATTTCTTCTTTTATTGTTTAAATGTACATTGTTTAATTTCTACGGATTTGTGAATTTTCCACTACTCCCTCTTATTGAAATTTGGCTGCTTCATTTCATTTTGGTTAAGGAAAGTACATTGCATGATTTCAAGATTTTTAATCTATTGAGACTTGCTTTTTAACCTAACAAATGGTCTATCCTGGAGAAACATCCATGTGCACTAGAAAAGAATGTGTATTCTGCTGCCATTTATTGAAAGAGGGTTCTAACATCTTTCTATTTATCATCTATCTATTTATACCAATCTATTTATCATCTATCTATCTTTGTTAGGTCTCCATGGTCAAGAGTATTCAAGTTTGCTATTTCCTTATTGATCTTCTGTTTATATATTTGTTCCATTATTCATTGTATTGAAATATCCTGCTATTTATGAAGAACTATATATTTCTCCATTCAAATCTATTAATATTTTCTTCACATATTTTGGGCTTTGCCATTTCATGCATATGTATTTATAATTTTTGTCTTTTTATTTTAATTGGCCTTTTTTCATTGTATAGTGAACTTCTTTTTGCCTCAAAATTTTTTAACATCTATTTTATTAGTAGACCTATGTCAGCTTTTTTTGTTACTGTTTGAATTGTATATATATTTCCATCCTTTCACTTTATACCTACTTGTGTCTTTGAATTTAAAGTGAGTCACATATAAATAGCATATAGTTGGGACATGACTTTTCATCCATTCTGTCAATCTCTGTATTTTGACTGGAGAGTTTAATCCATTTATATTTACAGTCATTTCTGCCATTTTTCTATTTTGTCTTTGTAAATCTTATACATTTTATGACCTTCAATTCACCCATTAATAGTTTATTTCATATTTATTTGATT
>JAQZBX010112298.1:0-10210 GCA_029593785.1 Cabassous unicinctus
GGGGAAGGTACTCTATAAACGAGGTGCAAAATAGTTCCAGGCACAATTAAATTTGCTACAGTGGCTCTCACTGGTGGCTAGTGAGAGATTCTTACATATGTGGCCTGATTAAGGATAAGGGGCTGGGAGGGGAGGCAGCCACTGTACAGAAGTTGCCAAGACCAATAAAGATTTGCTTCTTTGGGGAAAAGAGGCATGAGAGCTGCGGTGCTCCCTAAGGGCTTTGCTGCCTCTTGGGAAGCTTTTCTCTGTCCTTGGCCCTACGTGCTCCTCTCCACTTAGGAAATCTTGCAAGAATCCTGCTCACAGATCCCTTCACACCTGCTTGGGGAGGTGGGGGTTGCTGATCTTTCTGGGATTCCAGGACTTTCAGTGATTCTGGACTCAGGGGATAAAAGGATCCTGCTCTCTGATGACTGACAAAGCAGTTGCTGAGGGATCCCCAGAAGGAAGCCAGGGAATGGACTGCAGATGGGGGGACAGAGAAAGGGGGATGACAGAGGAAGGCTTTATGGACACATGGCATGAGAGAGGGGTCCCACCTTGCTTCCATCCATGAACCAGGGGGCAGCCCTAAGAATAGCATCCATGGGGAACAGATGTAGCTCAGTGGTTGAGCACCTGCTTCCCATGTACCAGGTCCCAGGTTCAATCCCTAGTACTTCAAAAAAGAAAAAAAAAATTCCTGCACCAAGTCCTTGGTCTGAACAACAAATGACTCTGGGTTTTGTTTTTCATTTTTATCAGTCCAGTGTCTCAAGCATTATTTATCTACTAACACAGAAGTACATGAGTGGCCTTTAGAAGGCAATCTCAGCAACTAGAAGACTAATTCTAAAGCAAAACTGGCTCAGAAATCCTCGTGGCAGAAAATCTCAGTTTTGTGTCCCTTAGAGACACAGTTTTGACGTCATCTAGGGCTCCATCCTTTCCCCACCAAAGCTGATAATACTGAAATGGCACTGGACCTCCCCTTCCAGGTAGCTAAAGGTCACCTCTGCCTGGACATAAGACAGGATCCTCAGAGGGAAGAGTGAGACGATATCTTATTTCTAAGCAGTTATCTTAAAAGAAGAGGATCATAGAAATCATAAATTGGTTTGTTCAACCTTCTTGTTTTTCAAGTAAAGAAATTCATGCCTCCGCCCAGATCAAATGACTTCTCAAGAACTTACAGCAAGAGAGTTAACATAGTAATTGTAATAACAATAAGTGTTAGCATTAACAATAAGTGTTACCATAACACTGGGTTTACTGCGTTCACAGCACCTTTCAAACAGGATGCCTTGTCAACCCAACAAAACCCCTAGGAGTTTCATTATTCATAGTTTAAAAACAAGGAAACTGAAGTTAAGTGAGGTTTAAATGATCTGCCAACTGATAGGTGGCAGACTTGGGTATCCCACCCAGGAAGGCTGACTCTGGACCTTCAGCTCGTCAGTCCTGCCCTACACTGGGCTCATGGTGGAAAGCCTTCCATTCCAGAAGGCTTGTATGGACACTGGCAAGTCCTGTGGTCAGACGGACAATTGGTGAGAAAAGGACAGAGCTGGTATTTAAAGTCGGACCTGTCTGTCCAGCAAAACTAAGTCAAAGGGCATAGTTGGAGATGACTTGTCTAGGAAAATAACTACTTTTAAATAAATGTGCACAAATCAAAATGTTACACACACAACAAAACAGAATACAGTGAGAATACAGTCAACACTATATTATGCAAAGTGCAATAATAATTAATCTAGTAAACTTAGATTTGAATAGCATTTATATGAGTTTTCTTTGCATGCCTAATATTTAAATTTAAATGTGTGTAACTTGTGTATGTGTGTGTGAGTGTGCATATACCTGTGTATTCCGTGACTCATAGTATTTTTAGGGAACTAGGGAGCACATCAGTTTTTGTTATCTTCATGATGAGCTAGAAATAAAAATATAAACAAATAAATAACGATGAAATATAATCCTGCAATTACTAAGTAGCCATAAACTTTAAATTAATCAGTGTGATTAGAATTCACTGAAAATCCATTCTCCTGCTTCTATATTCATGAAGCACAGCCAACTATGAAAGAATTTAATAGAAATAGTTTCTCAATTGATGCAGAATTCAAGTTTTAATGAACTAACTTTTGTACATTATACAGTGCATAGTGAGCATTTCACAAATGCTGGATATACATTTAGGAACAGTGACAGTCCATAAGTAAGAATGCAGAGATTAAGAATTATATAGATTAAAATTTACTGCTTCTGTTCTTGCCAGTGGTTTGACTACAACAATGTGAACTAAGGGGGCAAAGGATCTATGTTTCTGCTTAATGTCAACGAGCCCTCATGGAGCTAAACAGGGTCTATTTCATGAGGGTGATGGTAAAATCCCTCCCTCAGAGCAGGTCTCTGTGCACAAGTGGTCGTTGGTTCTTCGGTCCGCTCAAGAGGATCACGTTAAGCCTCTGTAGAGACAGCGCTCATTCTTCAGTGCAGCTGTTGTGGATTTGTTGCATTTTTGAAGTCAGATTGTTTCCTTTAAGAGCTCTATGCTCCCAGGAATTGTCTAGTTTGAATTTGCGTTAGCTGTTTATTTTGTTTTGTTTATATCCCAAAAAGAAATTGCACATTTTTCTTGCACTGTAAAATCAAAATCCAACGTGGGAACCGTGATATTGATAGTACTTGAGTTCAGGTTATAGCTCCCGGTTCTGAGAAACGTTTCACTCATATACAGGTCGCGTCCACATCGTGGGGCAGAGCAGCCTGGCAGGGCCTCACTGCGTGAGAAGGACACATGGACCTTCATCCTGAAAAATGAGGCTCTCCACAACAACATCCTCATACGTTCAGCAGGGTCCTCATTAGAAATCCCTGACCTCTCTTTCTAAAAATTTCTAAAATTGGCTTTTTGTTTCATTGGCTCTCACCTGACTCTGTGCGCGGCCTCGAGATGTGCAAACGCGCCGTGGGGAAGCCGGCGATGTGCGCTCTGGGTGGAGCCTCCCTGTTCCAGCACAGCTCAGAGCATGCCGCGACCGCTTCCCTCTCACTCAGCCTCGGACGCAATCCCTGAACAGTAAAGACCAAACATCTGCAAATCCCAATTGTGTTGCTGACAGTCCAACTTCTAAAATTTTACACCACAGCTGTTTAAAAGTTTTAAACATTTCCAGAGGCTGTGGATAATGGACGTTTCAGCAATAAACAAATGAGCGACACATGAAATCCAATTATCATCATTACAATTTGCAACTCTTAAATAAGTTACTACCATTGGGCCTTTTTTTAAATTTCCAGATACTAATTCTTATATTCTTGTAAAAACGTCAACTCTAGAAAAATCCCTCTCTCTGTTTCCAATGTTTCTAATCCAGTCTATTTTCTAGTCTCTCTTTCAAAGCAAACCAAATCCAGCCAGAGGCCAGAGGGAGGAGAGGGAGTTTCCTGAAAGCCTGTAAGCCTAGTATGTGAGCAGGGGCACCCGGGGAGCAAAAGAAGTGTGAAGTAGCCTCCTGATCACAGAAGGAGGTGCTGGGAACACAGCACTCCACATCTGCTGTGGCTGGGCACTCAGTTTCCTGAGATGATGTGACCGAGAAGGAAAGAGCAGCACACTCCGAGGCAGTGCCAGCCCCCTCCCAGCCCCTGGAAATCCATTTCCCTTCTCTGGCCCAACAGACTGTCTGTGCATGGCTGGACAGAGGGAACACAGATTTGGTGACAGATTCTGTGTTCAGAAGTCACTTCACTTTAGTGGGGTTCTGCGGCTTCTTGGATTCCAGACAGAACTCAAGTTAGCAGTACAGACACTGGATTCAAGTTTCCTCATCTTAAAAGGAGGATAAGAGTAGCATTGACATCACACATCTGTTATAAGAATTACTATAGCATGGCCCATAGGACTCAGTATGTAGGAGCCAAAGATAGTCCACATCTACCTTCTTCCCTGGCTCAATTGCATCTGTGAGAGAAGGAGAAATGGTTGGTGAGTTGTCAGGGGTAGATCCAGGTAAAATAATTCTTAAGACCCTCTGGGTCAAGAATAATGAGCCAAAAATTTCAAAATTGTATATATATAGATATCTATCTATCTATCTATCTATCTATCTCTCTCTCTCTATATATATATATATATAAAAGCATTTATTTAGGCGGTTTTTCATGCCCGAGCTTGCCCCAGGCACTTTACATATACTAAATCATTTAATCTCTTTAAATCTCATGAAAGACAGGTATACATTAATATCTACAGAGAAACATGGGGTCAAACCCTGTAAGACAGCTTCTGGGCTGTCATCTTATATTTTTCAAAACATATTTTCAACAATAAAAGAAATTTTGTGGAGTGTATGTTGCTTTGCCTGTGATAAAATTAGATCTGTACCTAAGAGCGACCAAATGAAAGTTGGAAATGAAAGGATCTAAGGATCCACCCTGGTTTTGTGACTCTTTGACTTGGGACAGTTGTGGCTTTTGGAGTAGTAGTTCTATAAGTCTTGTTTTTGTCCCTCCCCAATGTGAGTGATATTCACAGCAAACAAAATACTTTTACCTTTCTTTCCATCTTTCCTTCCCCAAATTTTTACTCAATGACCACTGAAAGCTCACTGCCTGAAGAGAAAGAAGACAACAAATGATTTGATGCAAGGCACACCCCCCGTGCCAGGGCAGAAGAATATGCAGGGTCTTACAGGGGCACAGGGGGGCACCCCACCCCTTGAGAGGCAGGGGAGGCATCTGCTGCACAGACAGACTTGGTGCTGTGAGGAGCGAGGGCGGAAGGGCCCCTCAAGTACATGGGCAGCAGCAAAGAGGTGGGGCGTAGCCTTGGGATCCAGGCCCAGTGAGGGGCTGGGCATGGACAGGCTGTGTGTGCCTTGGAAAGCTCTCTCAGGAGTCCTGAGATGAGCAGAAAGCCAAGGGCAGAAGCAGTAGAGGAAGGAACTAGCAAAGGAGACTGAGAAGGAGGAACCAGAGGAGCAGGAGACGATAGCAGGCAGGAAAATATCAGGGTCCAACTCTTTGTTGGCTTAACAAGTGTTGGTGAACTGAACACATTTGCAATAAATTATAAAGAGACAAGCTGATTCTTTAAGGCTCTTAAGATATTGTTCAGGGCCCTAAAATATGGGATCCAGGGCTCTAAGTTTTAAGACTCTGTTAGAGTGAATGCAGTCTCTCTAACTTATTTACTCTCAAGTGAAGAAGACTCAATGGAAAATCTTCTTCATAAAGTGGGATAGTTTTATTCACCATCAGGTAATCATAGGCCAAAAATTGCAACTGGAAGTTAAATGCCCTTTTAGAAATAAGAACCATTAAGGTGACCCATATAGCTTAATAACAATGCATGAAAATCTTGCTCAAATACCTATCCTCAGTCTGACATCTTCCAGAGAACTTGTTACTGTATCTTACTGGGTTTTAACATACACAAAAAAAACCTACATTTTGAGAATTTGGGGGTGATTGGGTTCACTGCAGTCTCCACCTTCATACAAGTCTTGTTACCTATGTCTTATTTAATAGTGCAATCCAGTAGAATCTAATTAGCAGTTCTTCAAAATGCTGGGGGCAGGGGAAGTGATCAAGACATATATTGTGACCATTATCAGGGAGGGAAATTCCATCATCATATTGTTTCCAAGCTTCCATCTTAAAGGAGTTTTCAGGAGATCGAAAAATGGCAGGTACCGATTAGTTCTGGATAGTGGCGAGTCAAAATATGAGAAAGAGGTATAAATGTAGGGACCTGGAACTGAAGAAATAATTCCATTTGTTTGTTCTGGTGGTTTCCAAAGTATATGTCAGTTAAGACCTATCAAAATAGTTATCTACCCTCTTTAGACAAGAATGCCTATGAAAAAAATCCCATTGATAAGCATGGATTCTAATAAGCATTTTGGAATTTGACTTTACTGTTACTCTTATATAATGACATTGGTTTTATTAAATAATCTAGAATTAAGGTAGCAATGTTATTTTTCATCTCCACAGATGAGCTAACACTGATCACATTTCCTCTAACTAGCATGTAAATCTTAAACTATGGGATTTCCATAAATAGATGTGAGCTATTTTTAAATTCCCATTGCTTCCCTATGAAGTATGATTGTTTTTATCCATCCATGGATATACTGAGTTATGTTTTATGCTTTGTATGACACTGAGACTGTGTCTTAATTGCCCTGCACCTTCCTGCCCTTATCTTAGAAAGTTACTGTAAATAAAATCATCTATGAAATGCAGTTTCATAAGTTGGAAGGTGTTAAGACAAGCTATCTTTCTCTGTCTTCCTGCTCCCATGTGTGGGCTTCCCTAGAGCAACACTAGCCATCCTTTCCTAGCCATTGGAAAAATGAATTAACTGATTAATCAATAACCTCTATCTGACATCCATTTGCTCTCATATCTTGACTCATGTAGTTAAGGATTTTAAATGCCTCATGCACATCTGGTCACTTCCCTGTGACCACACTATTAACTGACAGCTAAAGGAGTAATCCTCTCTTGCAGCTGGATAGCTTTATAAGATCTCTTCTGCAAAACAAGGCTCTTCTTGGGTCAACTCTTCCAAAGTTTAGACTTGAGGAATAAGTAGAAGGAAATTTTTTGGAGCTACATATCACATCAGTCTGTAATCCAGCACTACTATCAATAAAGATAAGTTTTCCTCCATCTGTTTCATTCCATTAACCCCCAAAACTTCCACAGATGTCTCCACATATAGGGGAATGAGTTAGAAGGAGCCACCCTGCAGCTCACTTGGCTGTAGCCTCATGAGCCAATCTGTGCTATATAACATCAAGTCATCAGATACTTATAAAGAATGATTTAGGCCTAACTGAACTCAAAGTCCAGCTCTGAGCACTAGAATTAACTTGGATTGTAAAAGCATGTTATTCCTTATATTTATAATATATTTACTAGAAGGAATGGAATGCATGGACATTTTCTGTTTAAGAAACTAGGTTCTAGGTCTTGACATTCACTCATTCATTACATTTGTTGAGCACTCACTATATGCCCATTCTGCTCTAGTTGCTGGTATGGAACAGAGAACAAGACAAAGTCCCTGCCCTCGTGGAGCTTATGTTCCAGTGGAGGCAGGCAATAAGTAAATAAACAAGTATATACAAAACATCATTTCAGGTAGCAGTTATGAAGAGAAATAAGAAAGGTCAGGCAATCAAGTTATAAGGAAATATTTCAAATAATGGTGTTAAGGAAGGCCTTTATGGGGGAGACAACATGGGTGCAAAGACCCAAAAAAAATATGAGGGGCAAGCCATGTAATATCTGGAGGAAAACACTCCCAGCCAAAGAAATGCCAAGTGCAAAGGCCCTGAGGTAGGACAAGATTGGCAAATCTCCTGTTATGCCACTTTAGTAACAAGCAGTTCATAATAACTTGGAATGGAAAAGAAAATATTAGACACCACAAAGGTAACTCTAACCATTAAATCCAAGGGCAGTACAGTTTGCCATTCTTAATACCCATTAACTGGTGAGAAAAATAGATTTTTTAATAACCATACCTATTAATTTATGAATACCTATTAATGCCAAAGTGTGAGGCTGTTTACAAATATAATTTCATCAGGTCCTCACAACCATCTGATTCACTAGAAATTATTTATTTCCATTGTATATATGAGGATTATGGAGCTTGTCCTGTTATAACTCCTTACTATTCTCAAGATGTTCTATAAATTATATCCCAATATGAAAGAATATAGAATAATCATTATTTTTTATCTAATCTGAAACTAGTCTAAAAGTCACAAAATGTCATTTCTCTTGTACCAATATCCTTATGATGTCTGTTCTGAATTAGATTTTTTAATTTAATGATGTATTAGAGTGCTATAGGGATAGTCAACAAATCATTCACATAGAATGCCATGTGAATTATCACATATAATATTCTTTTTTGACAATCTAGATATGTGCAAATAATGGTGCTGCAATTATTCACTCTTAAAAAAAAAACATCAGCTACCCTCAAAATTCTATTCATATTTATTAAATGTCAGAAAGACTGAAGACTGAGATTACAATTGCTGAAATAGCCCTTCTTCTAGTTTTTCTACATTAAAAATTTTTTTCTCTTAGCACATGTATTACTTTCCTATTCCTGCTATAACAATTTACTACAAATTAGTGCCTTAAAACAGCAAAAATGTGTTTTCTTATAGTTCTGGAGTTCAGAAGAGCAGGGATAAAATGAAGGTGTCAACAGGGCTGTGTTCCTTTCTAGAGTCGCTGAAGGAAAATCTGTTTTCTCGCATTTTCCGGAGCCTAGAGGTGACCCACAGTCTTTGTGGTCCTCTTCCACTGTCAAAGCCCGCAGCTGCTGGCTGGGTCTTTCACACAGAACCATGCTGAAACTGATGCTTCTTCTGCCTCCCTCGTTCACTTTTAGGGACCGTTGGGAAGACATGGGGCCTTCTCTCTGTTTTAGGTAAGTTGATGAGCCATTTTAATTCCACTTGCAGCCTTCATTCCACTTTACCCCTATTCATAGGTCCATGGATTAGGAGGAGGACATCTTTTGGGGGCAGTGGAGGAGGTGTTATTCTGCCTTCCACAGTGATTGTCACCCTAATTCGTCTAATTACATTTTGGTTGTGGTCATGTGCTGATAAATCTCAGGTGTTTTGTTCTAATATTATGACTAGAAAACTTGCTGCATTTTCCTTGCTTAGGTTTGAATATAATCTGTACAGCTGTTTCCTGTTCTACTTTCATTGATTCTATAACTGAAAATGCACAATTCAATTTAATTCCTCAGATACAGAATGTACTGTGGTAGTCTCTAGGAAATTTTTTAAATAGCAAAGAATCTGAGAGGAGATTGGACTTGAAGACTAATACTCTGATAGAAGTCACTTTTCTGCTCCTAGATAAGCATTTTTCTATTGATTTACTATCACCATGAGTGGGTAGAGTTGGGCAGCTTCCTCAGAGTCATTTCTATTCAATTTTGCCCACTATAACAGGCTCTCATCTATTTCCGTGGTTCCCAACCATGCCTCAAACAACTCTGCAGATCCTAAGGCATGTTTCAATTTTTTAAAATCCCAGTCCTGAAGTTATAAACTGATTGGAAAAGAGGGGTGGCACATGGAAGCAAGAGAAAACAGTTGCCAACAAAAACAAAGCTGCTTTTTCTCTCAATCCTTTGTTCTCCACCCCCTCCTTCCATGGTCCATCCGATGGACCTTTATTATGGTGGCAAGGTCACTCACAAGACGGCAGGCTGCCTTTCAGAGCCAACATACCCAGCATAGAATCTGATTGCCTTGATTATCTCTGTGGATCATTGCCTATGGGACATCAAGAATTACTGACTGGGTGGATGTCTTTGAACAAATTTATTTGTCCTGTGTCATGCAGTTGTTTCTGATTCACAGAAATGGTCACAGGCTTTTTCTCAGATTCTTGCTTATTTTAAATGCTTATACAAACACACATACTCACACCTTGTTGTATTTACTTACCTTTAACTAACACACCTGTGTGAAAAATTGATCTAAAGGAAATATGACTATAATCAGTGCTTGACAGGATGTCGATGCAATATGCAATATTTGTCCTTTTCTGTCCGGCTTATTTCACTCAACAGGTCCATCTATGTTGTGGCAAGCATAGGGACTTCATTCCTTCTAATGGCTGAATAATATTCTATCATATGCATATACCACATTTTATTTATCCATACATTGGTTAATGGACACTTGGGTTGCTTCCATCTTTTGGCAATTGTGAATACTGCTACTGTGAACATCGGTGTGCAAATATCTGTTTGAGTCCCTGCTTTCAATTCTTTTGGGTATATACCTAGTAGTGGAATTGCTGGGTCATATGGTAGTTTTCTGTGTTCAAGTCCTTTACATCCTTGGTTAGATTTATTCTTAGACATTTAATTCTTTTAGTTGCTGTTGTGAATGGAATTGTTTCCTTGACTTCTTCTTCTGATTGTTCATTGATTGCTTATATAAATACTACTGATTTGGGTGTTGTAACCGTTGGGGAATTTGATGTAATTATGAATTCCAAAAATATAATTGGATCATGCCTGTAATCTGATCTGTTAATCTGGGCATGATTGAATTATGATTAGGGCGTTGACTGGGCCATGTCAGTCAGTAGGGCATTGAGCCCCACCCCCTGGTGGGTGGGGAATTGAATATAAAAGGCAAGGCAAAGAACAGAG
>JAQZBX010112299.1:0-10210 GCA_029593785.1 Cabassous unicinctus
GGACTTTCTAAAGTATTGCAAGTTTAACTAGAATTCCTTAAAAGGCAATTATTTCTTTCACACATTCCCCTTGTAGCTTAATTAAGGATTATATTGGTGCAAAACTGGATGTTGATGCCAAAGAATAGAGGGTGGAGGAAGGGGCTACTGCTTTTCTTGGATACAAATTTGCATTTCTTCAAACGTTAATCAGAGGTAAATGCATTCCCTTCAGAATTTACATGTATCATAACCTGCCTTTAAGAAAATATATAACATGATTAGTTTTCTTTTTTATTATACTGCATCTAAATATATGAAATGATTGTTGTGAGGTGTGGCTTCCTCCATTCCTCCCCTTCCCTCCAAAGCAAAATACATACATATGTACATATGTGTGTGTGTGTGTGTGTGTGTGTGTGTGTCTTCTATCTTTTAAGCTAAGTGTTCTGAGGAATGTTTGCTTGTTTGTTGGCAAAGACACCCTTAAAAAAATAACACATCTAGCTACAAGGAATTTTCTGAGCAGTTTTGGGGTTAGGAATTTGAAAAGAAATTAGAAATTGCTTTTAAGATTATAGCAGAATAGACAATTTCCAGCAGTCTTTGCACGCTAGACCCTTGTAATGGCATTTTAAAAATTCAATTCCGTGGCTACAACTTTTTCTACTATTCACTAGATTTCAAACTTGAATACGTAACATTATTTCTTCTTCCTTTAACATTGACTCCCATTTAATCATTTCGCTTGAGAAAGGAAAAAAGAGCAAATGAGAAATGGAGATTGTAACACTATAATTGATACTAATTTATTCAGCCTTTTCTGCCTTACAGTAAAACTGAGATGCTGTTTAGATGCAATTTTTACTGCCAATGGTGATGCTATGAAATTATAAATGAAGGTCTTAATTGATTGTGTTGTTCTTGGTGTGTTCTCTGGGCAGCATATATCCTTTCTCCAGTATGATCTCAGTTAGTATTTAATTTAAAAGCATTGTATTCTGAGAAAGTTTTCCCCTTTTTGAGTTTTTTGTACTCCTAAATCTAATTCACTGTGAGACATTAAGAAAATCCTCATAAAAACAAAACAAAACAAAACAAACAAACAAAAAAGGCAGCAAAATTGGGGAAAGAGAGAGCAAATGGAGTTAATTTTTCACCAGAAACCTTGCAAGAGCATAATGCAATATCCTGAAAATCTCTGTATAATTTTAGTTGATATTGATAAGTTGATTCTAACATCTATATAAAAAGACAAAGGATGTAGATTAGCCAAAACCATTTTGAAGAGGAAGAAGAAAAATTTTGGAAGATAACCACAATCTTATTTCAAAAAATTATTTTAAGCTACACTAATCAAGACCATGTTATATTAGCATAAAAAGGACACAAGAAAATTTAGAAACAAGGAACATGTGGCAGGAAACAATTTGGAAAACATACATCCAACAAAAGATTTATATCTAGTATTATAAAAAATATTTAAAACTCAATAACTAAAAGGAAAACAACCCAATCAAATGGGCAAATATTTGAAAATATTTGTAAAATTCCCACAGTAATATGGTACATTTAAATTTGACTGCATTCATAAATATATTAAATGTACCACCAACTTACAAAGATCAAGAATTATCAGTCTGAAAATGAAAAACTTAATATATCATTTATAATTTTGACACTTCAAATATAAAGATAGAAATTGGATGAAAGTGAATGATTTAAAGTTATCTACCATGTAAAAATAAATCAGAAGAACTCTTCAATGGCTTTAATAATATTTGACAGTACGTATTTTAAAGAAAAGAAGCATTACAAAAGATGAAGAGAGACATTTAATAATGATAAAGTTCAATTCACAAGGAATAATTAACAACTTTTAATTTGGTGAACCTAATATTATTTTCAAATATATTAGGCAAAAATAAAATTAAATTTGAAATCCATAATAAGATTGGGGAATTTTAGCACACATCTTAGTAAAGAAAAAATCTACTTCCCTATCCAGAAAATTCAGACAGATATGGAAGATGTGAATACATTGTTAACAAACTTGATATAATCATCATAAAGATAACAGCTGCACCTGATGATATAATATGACACAAAACAAATTGAAATAAAATATGTTGTACTCTAACACTGTGGAATTAATTTAGAAATCAATGACAGAAATATACATTTAATATTTCTATACATTTGGAAAAAACAATAAACCATTCAAATTTATGGCTTAAAAGAGAAATGGTTTAAAGTTGAAAATGAATATGTTTTGAAATGATGGATAAAGAAAATACAATATATAAAAATTTTCAGGTGCACATAATACTGTATTAAGAGGAAATTTTATAGCCTTAAACAAATGCAATGGCAAAGAAAAAAGGTTGAATGCTCAAAAGATAAAATCACCCATCTTAAGAGTAAGAAGGCAAAGAAAAGCCAATTAACACATAGAAAATAGAACAAAAAAATAAAAGAAAATACAAAAAATTAAATTCATAAACTCATGGATTAGAAAATAATATTCAATAAAGTGATTAACAAAGTCAAAATTTCGATTTACAGAAAATTACTCTTTGTCAGGGGAAGGATGACAAAAGTATCCAATATCAGAAATGAGAAGAAAAATAATTTTAAAGAGGGACTAAAGAGATACCAAGAATCTTATTAATATATTTATGCTAATATATTTCAAACGTTAAAATAGGGTGTATATGGGAATGCTGTGTTTTTTACATGATATTCCTTTAAACCTACAACTTCCTCAATTAAAAAAACAAATTTAATTTTAAAAAGTTAGATGCAATGAATAAATTCCTGCAAGGAACAAAAATGAAAGAATCTCACAGTCAGTATAGTAAGTGAAATAATGCAGACACAAAAGAGGACTGATAATGTAATTCTATTAATAAGGAATACTAAAAAGATATCGAGGTAATTGTTTGACAAGTCACAAAATTGGCTACCTCACAGCAGTGTTCACTTCAAAAGTCAAGAGACTAAACCGGATGGGGGAGACATCCCATGATTCAATCTGGGTGCCCTTTCTGTGGATATATTCATTGACTGTACATGTGAAATAAGGTTTATTTATTTGATATCTCAATAAAAAGGTGAAGAAATTAATATATCTGTGAAATCTATAAGCCCTTTGAAAACTACCTATATTTCCTCCATATAAATTAGTCAGTCTACATCTTCAATTGCAGGTAATGATAAATAGTTTTCTAAAACATTCAATTTCCTCTAGATGTTTGTATGTCAGCCAAAGGGGTGCTGATGCAAAATACCAGAAAGCAGTTGGTTTTTATAAAGGGTATTTATTTGGGGTAGAAGCTTACACTTACCAGGACATAAAGCACAAGTTACTTCCCTCACCAAAGTCTATGGCCATGTGTTGGAGCAAGATGGCTTCCGATGTCTGCCAGGGTTCAGGCTACCTGGGTTCCTCTCTTCCTGGGGCTTGCCTCTCTGTGGGCTCAGCTGCTCTGTTATCTCCACAAGGCCAGCTGTAGACTACTAGGCTAGGTTTGGTCCTCTTGCTGGAGTCCTTTATAAATGGAGGAGAAAACAGAGACACACAGAAAAATGGGGTAGAGACAGAGAAACCCTGAGAGGCTGAGAGAGCGGCCTGGTGGAGAGGGGAGAGAAGACTTATATGCCTGATCTCCTACAGCTGAGCTCTGAGAGAGAGTTTCACTTGTTGAATTGATTTAGGCAGAGACACCATTATGACTTGACATATACCTGATCACCTACAACTGATCATGGCTATAAAGCATCTTTAGATGATGCTACAATGTGCCTGATTGCACACAGTGAAACTTCTGTACAACTGCTTCTCTGATGATGCTTTGATTTGGACATTTTCACAGCTCAGGACTGTAAGCTTTTAACCTAATAAATTCTCATTATAAAAGCCAAACCATTTCTGGTATATTGCTATCAGCACCTTTTTAGCAAATGAAAACACTTCCTTACTTTTATTTTGAAGTTTGCTACATAATTACCTTTAGGAGTATGCATAATGTAGATACTTAATGTAGAGCTGAATTTAAGTTCATGATCTGACAAAATATTATTGTATTTGTAATAGGCTATTTAATAATTAGGCAAATTTTATTTATTGACTAGAAAAACACATTAGGTTTTATATCTCTCTTTATGTTATGTTAAATATATAAATGTTTAGTATATATTATCTATATATTAAATATGTTTATGTGTTCTTTACTTTTAAAAATTTTATTAAGTTAAAACCCATAAAGAAATGTGTAGATACTGTGGATGAATTTTCACAAACTGAGTAAACCTTTGTAATTAACACACAGATCAAGCAATACATTATCCCTGGTATTCCATAATTCCTATTTATTTTCCCTTCTAGTCACTAAATTCCCACCCTACATGTCCCCATCCAATGACCACTATCCTGATTTCTGACTACATATATTACTTTGTGTGACTTTTAATTTTATATGTATGTAGCCACATGGTTTCCACTATATATATTGGGCAGGAGAGACAAGATGGCCATCACAAATTCCCTGAAGAATTGTCAATGACCTTGTAAGTGACATCTATGCACAGAGCTCGTCTAGGTTTATACTGAGTCCATAAAAGTTTAATTTTATTAAATTTGTTAAATTATTTTCTTGAGATGAACAAAGCATATTTCTCTTATTTTATACTAAGATTAATCTTTGCTGATTATACAAATTGATTTTCAAATATTAAAAATATTCAATCTTGCATTCCTGAGAAAAATCAAAATATATTTCTTAAATATTTGAAAGTGTTGATGATTCTACCTTGATATGAATTTCTCTTTCTACTATCTAATTTCTATATTTACAAAATCAATTTATTGAAAAGATATATTACTAATTATATTTTATAGTTTTTCTTCTATCAGTATTGGTAACGGTAGCAGTTTGATATAGTTATGAATTCCAAAAATAGGTATTGGATTATGCTTGTAAACTGGTCTGTTCATCTGGGCATGATTAAGTTATGATTAGGGGGCTGACTGGGCCACGTCCGTAGGGCATTGAGCCCCACCCCTTGATGGGTTGGGTCCCAAAGATAAAAAGCCATGGCAAAGGACAGAGTTGGAGCAGTTTTTGATGTTGGAGTTCTGATGTTAAGATTTAATGCTCTAGCCCCGGGAAGTGAACACACAGAGGAGCTTGGTCGTGAGGAAAGAGAGAAGGCCCTAGGAACAGAAACAAGCTGTTTGGCTGATAGTCTACAGCTGGGCTTGTGAAGATAGCAGAGGCGCTTAACCCGGAGACAAGCAAGCCCTGGGAAGAGAGTAACCCAGGAAGTCTGAACCCTTGCAGACATTGGCAGCCATCTTTCTCCAACACATTGCAATGGACTTTGGTAAGGGAAGTAACTTATGCTGTATGGCTTCGTAATTGTGGACTTCTACCCCAAATAAATACTCTTTATAAAAACCAACCCATTTCTTGCATTTTGCATTAGCACCCCTTTGGCTGAGTAATACAGTAACTTTTTATGGGAGTTTGTCAATTTAATATAATATAAAACATGCTGTGTTAGGGTTCTGTAGGGAAACAGGATCAACAGGATGTAGGTAGAGGTAGATAGAAAGATAGATAATATAAAAATTATAAAACTTATTATAGAAATTGACACACTCATCTGTGCGGATGGGCAAGTCCAAATTCTGTAGGGCCATCTGCAAGCTGGCAACTCCCTTGAAGGTTTGTGATGAATTGACCTAGAGCAGCCTACAGGCTAAAGTAGAGATGGGAATTCTTCCTTCCAACTGCTAAGATCATCACTTCTCCTTTTAAGGTCTTCAACTGAATGGGTGATACGTCTGTCATCAATCATGGCAATATCCTCAGTTGACTGTAGATATAATCAGCCATAATGCAATCAACTTACTGAAGACTTAAATCCAGGATATATCCTTGCAGTAACAATTAGGCCAATGCTTGCTTACCCAAACAACTTGACACATGACCTTAACCATGACAGTACATCCCTTGTCAACTTGGCACCCATACATACCTCCTTAAACCATACTTAATCTCAAAGTAAAAATAATAGCATATTTTGCCTAACAATGCTAAAAAACCCTGCATACAACTGGAAAAACATTAACTTTCTCCAGAAAAGGGTGCAAATACTTGGGTAATACTCACTCTTAAACTTGCTATCCTATAACTTAAATGCTATGACATAAAACTAATACAACTTATAGCATATGGTAAGGGGATAAGATAGGGAAGAAAACAGAGATATTTGATTTATGTGTATATACAAGCATACTCACAACAAAATTAGGAAGAAATATTCATGATAATTATAATCCTCATTTCTACAACTGGTCATGTGGTTATAGCTCATATTTATAACAACCTATCCCATATTCCTTTACCCTCAGCA
This sequence comes from Cabassous unicinctus, assembly GCA_029593785.1. Lineage (NCBI taxonomy): Eukaryota > Metazoa > Chordata > Mammalia > Cingulata > Chlamyphoridae > Cabassous > Cabassous unicinctus. Next base: position 6,400 of record JAQZBX010112299.1, read on the forward strand.
AGGAATAGTTCATTGCCTCCTGGTGGATTAAACAAAAACTTCATTCCTGAAGTTTCAGGGGCATTAGTAGTCAATATGGGATTGGGTTGTTGCAGTATTCCATTTACTTAACCACAGGTCATAGTAGAACTAAGACACACCATAGTGGATCTCCTGTTTGAGGCAAATTGTTCTTTACCTTCATTATGTAATAGAGGACCTATTTCCCCTTAATAATTGAGATTACTCACCCTAGCCAAAAGAATAATTCTCTTCTTTGCCTGTTGATTGATTCAGAGGCATAAGGTGCCCAAAGTAGCTGTTTGGCAGTCTTAATTTATACTTCAGTAGAATCATTGTTATTCAGTACATTGTTATCTACTTCAGTAGAAGCGGGTAGTCCACCAGAGTTTAAGGTTGCAGGGACAGGAGGAAGAAAATATTCCTAGTGGATCACTAGAAGTAATAGGGGGTAGTGCTATTTCTATTTCCACTCCTTAATTCTTGGATCCATGAATCCTGGTTAGACAACCAGCACCATAGAGTGGACACTGATTTAGAGCATATACAGGCCCCTGGGTCCAGCCCTGAAAGTTATTGCCACCCAATTGGCACAGTAGTTGTGTCTCCAAAAGATCATTCAATCCTTCTATCAATTCACCTGCTTCAAGATGATGGGGAAAATGGTAAGTCCAGTGAATTCCATGTGCATGTGCCATTCCAGTATATCATTTGCCATGAGGTGTGTTCCTTAATTAGCAGCAATGCTGTGTGTAATACCATGAACGTGAATAAGTGTATGTCCAAGGGTAGTAGTTTTGGAAGAACCATTCAATGCTGGAAGTCCAAACCCATATCTGGCATATGTGTCCATTCCAGTTACAACAAAATACTGCCCGTTCCATGGTGGAAGTGGTCCAATGTAATCAATCTGCCATCAGGTAGTAAACTGACCACCTCAGGGTATGGTGCCATATTAGGGACTGTTAGCTGCAGCAATGGCTGTAGCCAAGTCAGCCTTGGTGAATGGAAGTCCATGTTGCTGTGCCCATGAATAACCTCCATCCCTACCACCATGGCCACTTTTTCATGAGCCCATTGAAGTGGTTGTGGAAAGAGGCTGACTGATATCCACAGAACTGTTCATTTTATCCAGTTGTTTATTAAAATATTCCTCTGCTGAAGTCACCTTCTCATGAGAATTCACATGGGACACAAATATCTTCATGATATTTGCCAAGCAGAAAGGTCTATCAACATATCTTTCCCCCAGACCTTTTCAGCACCAATTTTTCAAGCATATCCCTTCCAAATCTCTGGCATCCAGCCTAAACATTGGCCACAGCCATTGAATCAGTATACAAATGCAACACCAGCCATTTCTTCTCCCAAGTTATATGAACAACTAGGTCCACTGCTCAAAATTATGCCCACTGAGAGGATCTTTCTTCACTACTGTCCTTCTGGAGTTTCCCAGAAAGGGACTGTATTGCTGCAACTCTTCACTTTCATATGGTAACTGTATATTGTGCAAACTCTCTGTAAGCCAGCCCTCAAGTTATTGTAATGAATTCCCCAAGAGGCCATAGTTGTGGACTGAGAAAGAGAAGGTAATGTGGCAGGAGAATGGACCATGTATATTTTGGCCACTTCCTCATGTTACTTACTTTTTCCTTCAGGACCTGCTCAAAGCCCTAGCTCATATAGACGCCTTCCATTTTTATGATGGAATGCTAATATCCATTCCCAAATTTATGGTTTAGTGTGTCAGACCAGCTCTTCAAGGGGAACTCAGACCTTATGGTGTCTTGGTGGCCCATTATCTAATTAGGCCCAGCTGCAGGTCAAAAGAATTTTTGGAAAAGAAGAGTAGTTATCTGCAGAGGATGGCAGTGATTTTCTCCAAAAGCCTAAGGGTCTGTCCTGTGATTCTTCAATATGGACCTACGAAAGGCTCCAGTCAGCATCTCTTTTTTACATTGACACCACCCCAGCATCCTTCAAGGCCTTAATGGTGGCACTAATCACTTCAATCCTTCCAGGAATGTGGGACTGCATTTAATTTATTAATTTGCTAGGTAGAAGCAGTTCTAGTGGCTTTCAGTTGTTATTTCCTACCATGATAACCTTCATTCCACAAGTCAGGGAACCAATGTTGGGATTCTGCCAATTGCTGAATAAATCTATTCCAATTAGGCATTCTGGAATTGGGGGGTAACTATATAAATGAGTCTGGGGACACACTGGACACAATGTGATATGGAACTCTGCTAAAACTCCATTGATCACCGGAAGTCCATAAACCCCTACTCTGACTGGTGGAACACAGTGATGTTTTGGGCATCCTAGAATTATTATCACTTTTGAGCCAGTGTCTAATAATCCCCAAAACATCTGATCACTTCCTTTCCCCAGTGCACAGTCAACTTTATAATACATATGTCCCTATGGAGAAGGCTAGGAGGAAGATTAAGAGTTGAAAATTTTGGTAGTGTAGTGGATCCTTCCCCAAGGGGCCTTCACCTGCCCTTCATTCAAGGGGCTCTTGGTCTATAATCTTTCTCAAGTGTAGGAATTGATTAAAGGGCTCTACCTCTGTTTTTATGATTCAAGACTCCATGCTTGATACTTAGGATTATTTTCAAATCAATTCAGTTCAGTACATTTTACCAAGTCAGTATATGACAAGCTGATTTATCTAATTTCTCTTTATTTTTTCAGGTACATGGATCATATTGCTATTTGCATGCCATAAAAATTTCTAATCAGGATCCTCAGATCCATTCATACTGACATTTTCACTTAATCAAAATACTAATTCCATCTTTGTAGCTCAAAGAGAACAAAGCTCACCACACTTTTAAGGAAAGAAAATAGTGGGATTAGAAATTAAACTTGGAAATTTTTTCCAACAGCACTTTCAAATGTAAGCACACACATTAATATATAACTCATTTACAGATGACTATATTATATAGATGTGTGCAAATATATACAGGTACATAAAATTTATATAAATTCAGGCAATGTATAGTGATTTTAAGGATGGATTTACTAAAAGATATACCAATATATGTTTTCATTATTTTGTAAGTCAATTTTCCTGCATCATTTTCCACAGATCTGAAATATATAAAAGATTTCCTTATTTGGGGGAAATTGAAATATTTTCTGCTGGGTGCTAAGAGCAGTGCCACGTGTATCTAAGGATTTTTTGAAAAAGAAAAAAACATTTTAGGAAAAAAAGAACATATTTTGTTTACTTTAGTAAAGAAATTTTGCTCTGGTATAGTCATAATATGCTCCAAAACCATTACCTCTGTCAACCATATTTCAAAAGTATATCAAGTGAAGCAGCCCTTTGCTGTTTATGCTCAAATTACAGACAGATTTATTAGTATTCATATTATTATAACTCACTTTACACATTTAAAAGGAAACATTTTACTTATGGAAATACTCTGTATTGGCTTATAACCCTAAGCACACTATTCATAACAAAAAGTATTAAGGCACTAGCAGAAGAGAGCAGATGAAATCTGTGAATGAGAATGCTGTGTTTTGTTTTGGTATTCTATTTTCTGAAGAATCAGAATGACTGAGAAATTTACCAGTATGAACAGCTTCATGGAATTCTTGCTCATGGGATTCACTGATGACTGAATGCTACAGAGACTCTATACCACATTCTTCTTCATTTACCTGGCAGCAGTGATGGCGAATCTCCTCCTTATCACCATCACAACAATTGACCCTCATGTTCAAGTTCCCATGTATTTCTTCCTGAAGAATTTTTCCTTGATTGAGATCTTCTATATCTCTGCCAGTGTTC
>JAQZBX010112300.1:0-10214 GCA_029593785.1 Cabassous unicinctus
AACTAATAAATGAGTTCAGCAAAGTGGCAGGATACAAAATCAACACGCAAAAATCAGCAATGTTTTTGTACACTAGTACTGAACAATCCAAGGAGGAAATCAGAGGAAAAATCCCGTTTTCAATAGCAACAAAAAGACTCAAATACCTATGAGCTAATTTAATCAAAGAAGTACAGGACCTATACACAGAAAACTACAAAACAATGTGAAAAGAAACTTAAAAAGACCTAAACAAATGGAAAGACATTCTGTGTTCATGGATTGGAAGAATAAATATCATGAACATGTCAATCTTACCCAAACTGATTTATAGATTCAATGCAATACCAATCAAAATCCCAACAGCTTACTTTACAGAATTACAGAAGGCAATTACCAAATTCATCTGGAAGGCAATTACCAAATTCATCTAGAAGACAATTACCAAAATCATTTTTGCACCTGAATAGCCAAAGCATTCTAAAAAATAAGAGCGATGTGGGTGGAATTGCAGTGCCTGACCTTGAAACATATTACAAAGTGACAGTGGTCAAAACAGCATGGTACTGGCATAAAGATAAACACATTGATTAGTAGAATAGAATTGAGAACCCAGAAATAAACCCTCACCTATACAGTCAACTGGTTTTTGCCAAACCTACCAAGCCAATGCTTACAGGAAAAAACAGTCTCTTCAACAAATGGTTTTGAGAGAACCAGATATCTATAACCAAAAGAATGAAAGAGGACCCCTATTTCACCCCCTATACAAGAATCAACTCAAAATGGATCAAAGATCTAAATATAAAAGCCAGGTCCATAAAACTACTAGAAGAAACTGCAGGGAAACATCTTTAAGACCTTGTAGTAGGTGGTGGTTTCTTGGACCTTACACCCAAAGCATGTGCAACAAAAGAAAAAAATCGATAAATGGGACCTCCTCAAAATGAAACACTTTTGCACCTCATAGGAGTTTGCTAGAAGGATGAAAAAGGCAGCCAACTCAATGGGAAAAAATATTTAGAAATCACATATCTGATAAGGGTTTAATATCCAGGGTATATAGAGAGATGTTACAACTCAACAATAAAAAGACAAATGACCCAATTTAAAAATGGGCAAAAGACTTGAATAGAAATTTCTCCAAAGAAGAAATACAAATGGCAAAAAAACACATGAAGAAATGCTCAACATCACTCATGATTAGGGAAATGCAAATCAAAACTACAATGAGATATCATTTCACACCTATCAGAATGGCCACTGGTGCAGTTGGGCAGTTTGATGTAATTATGAATTCCAAAAATATAACTGATCTGTTAATCTGGGCATGATTAAGTTATGATTAGGGTGCTGATTGGGCCACTTCAGTAGGGCGTTGAGCCCCACCCCTTGGTGGGTGGGGAATCAAATATAAAAGGCATGGCAAGAACAGAGTTGAAGCAGTTTTTGAGAAGAAGTTTTTGAGAAGCAGTTTTGATATTGGAGAGAACGCCCCAGAAGAAGAGAAGTGAGCCATTTGCCTGATACTCTACATCTGACCTTGTGAAGGAATCAAAGGAGCTAAGCCCGGAGAGAAAAATGCAGCCCAGGGGAGAGAGGAACCAAGAAGCCTGAACCCTGGCAAACATTGGCATCTGTGTTGCTCCAACACATGACAATGGACTTTGGTGAGAGAAGAAACTTAACGCTTTATGGCCTGGTATCTCTGGACTTCTATCCCAAATAAATACCCTTTATAAAGACCAACCCATTTTTGGTATTTCACATTAGCACCCCTTTAGCTGACTAATACAGCCACTATTAAAAAGACAGAGAACTACAAGTGTTGGAGAAGATGTGGAGGGATAGGAACACTTCTTCACTGTTGGTGGGAATGCAGAATGGTACAGCCCTATGATGGACTGTTTGGCAGTTCCTAAAGAAGTTGAATATAAACTTGCCACATGACCTGGCAATACCACTACTAGTTATATACCCAGAAGAACTGAGAGCAGTGACACGAACCAACATCTGCACACTGATGTTCATAGCAACATTATTCACCATTGCCAAAAGTTGGAAAACAACCCAGGTGTCCCTTGTCCATCAACAGATGAATGGATATACAAACTGTGGTCTATTCACATGATGGAATATTATGCAGCTGTAAGAAGAAATGAAGTCATAAAGCATATGACAACATGGATGAACCTGGAGGACATTATGTTGAGCAAAGCAAGCCAGACCCAAAAGGATAAATACTGTATGAATGTGTTGCTATGAACCAAATATATTGTGTAACACATTGTTTGATTCAAAAAAAATTTATATGTATCCAGTACATTAAAAAAAATTTTTGATAATTTTCTGTCATGAAAGACAAAGAAAGACCAAGGAACTGTCCTGCATTTGGATGTTAGATTGGATCCTGATCCAGAAAAGGGATATTAATGGGGATACCAGTAAAATTCAAATAAGGTCTATAGAATAATTAATAGAATTGTATCAGTAAGAATCTCCTGGTTTGGTGAACTGTACCAATATGGGGGTTATATGGGATCTCTAATATTTTTGCAACTTTTGTATCAGTTTAAAATTATTTCAAGATTAAAAAATAAAAAACAAAAACAAAAACAAAACCATGAAAGAACTTTAAAAAGTATCAGTTTCCTTTCCTCATTTTGATGAAGTACCTAGAAAATATCCAGGGAAAAATTTTCCTCTCAGCTATAATTGTAATAGCATCTAATTTAGAAATGACTTTTGCCTGGTATTACTCTAGTTTACCTACAAAGATAATCATTATTATAAATAAAACTTTGTAAATCATGGAGGAGTCTTTGAGAACCTATAACTGGATTTAAAACTACAAAAGTGAAATTGGTAACTATATTGACATTTTACCCTCAAGACTGGAAAATAACTTTACAACAAATTGCACATGAAAACCTTTTTGGTGTAAAAATAATAATAGTACAAGCATCATTATGAAGCTATATAATATTACAATACCATAAATTCTTGATTTTTGCAACCCATTTGCAATTGCTAAATCATAATTTTAATATAGAGCTTTGCCTTTCCTACTAATAAACTTGTGCCTAATTAGGGGAAGATTTTAAAAATGGACACATTAATGAGGAGAAATGCTTGTGGAGGAACATCCAGGATAAAGTTCAAATATATATGATGTGTGAGCATCATTTGACACATCTGGGAGCCCATGAGTATTTCCTTCCATGATCTGCTATTTGTCTCTTATTTACAAAAGAGAGAAGAAAAACCATGCTTTAAACAATAGGTAAATCCTGCATTTATTTTTCATTCTGTGTGCCAATGGTTTTGGAAATACTGCTAAGTCCACCTTTTATATAATATTGTCATGATAAAATTATATATAACATGATTTTCACTTAAATATTGTGAACTTTTATTGTGGCTCAATAACTAAATTTAGTTTTCCCTTTGCAGTAGTTTTGAATGTGTTTTTAGAAATTTTTGGTTACTTTTCATTATTTTGTTTGGTTATATTTTGTAGTTAATGGGTCAGCTGTATTTCCTTGGGCATAACCTTATTTCTACATGCAGATTTGAGAAACATGTATTGTGTAGCACTGTGCATATACATTTTTATGAGTGTTTACATGTACAGTGCATGTGTGGATACATCATAGATAGATCAGATTATTTGTATAATGACACCTTGGTTGCTACTTATCAGCTCTCAAACTTTGGAAAATACCATCTCATTTCCTTTGTGAAACTCTTCAGGTTCCGTTCAACAGTGTGTCTGGTGGGGATATTTAATCAAAGTGTTTGCTGTAAATAAAAGAGTGTATAACAAATTTAGGTCAATATTATTTTTTCAAAGATTCTGTAATAGTAATTGAGACAAGAATGTGTGAAAGTCAGTTGGAGCTGAGCCTTACTGAAAGTAGTGTTGAGAGAGTTTAAGGATGTTGCCTCTGACTCAGGTGAATGGTCAATAAAATCATTACCATATTTAATCATGTTTTCCTATGGCTAGCACCAAAACCATCAGAAATAAGGCCAGAGTATGAACCATATTTCTTAAAATTATTGCAGAACTATGGTCCACAACACTACTTGATGGAAGCAATTCAACATGATTAACCTCTATAATGTCACAGAACACAAAAGTTTGCCATGGAGGAACAAGAACAACCCCAGAGACCATATCTGGGAAAAGTGCAAAGTGGTTCTGGATGAGAACTCTGTTAGCCAGTTGTTCCTCTGAGAATCCTCCATGCCAGCTGCCCAGCACCTATATTAAGTCATGGGATGAGAATAAGATAGACATGCATTCATCTGTTTCTAAGGAGGGTGGAGTTGACACAAAAACTAGGATGGCATGCTCAGGAGAAAATGGCATGCTCACTAGATTAGCACTAGCTTCTTGAAACAGGAAAGGAAAATGATCTATGGATTGACACTATCCCACTTTAACATTCCACTCTCCTTCACTCCTTATCAAAGAAAAGATAGAGTGGAACATCGTAGAATATCATCCTGGTCTGTACACAAGTACACATCTCTCTGCCTATGAAGGCAGGAGTACAACTTGTATGTCTTGTTCTCTAGCCACACTCCTCTATGACAGGCATAACAAGGTTCAAGGTATTTTGGAAAAACATACAATTAGAGGACTCTTTAATCCACAGGACCAATCCAAGAATTTGTGTGTCAAGAGCTATGGTTCTGAAATGGATGTGGTGTCCACCCTTGGAGATCAGGACTTGGGGGCCCAGAACTAAAGGTTCAATGACCTTCTACCACAGTCTTGGTTCCTTACTGTGTCCTGTAATCTGAGCTCAAAGGGATAAGGAATATATAAGGAGAAAGTAAATCTCCTCCAGCTCCACCCTCCCTGGGTTGATGTTGAAAAGCTGAGCACTGGGCTTGTATCCATGACTCCTGGGGTCCACCATGGACAGGCTTTGCTCCATTCTACTGCTGCTGACTGTCCCTTCATGTGAGTGCTCTGTGCAAGGAATCCCACAAGGATGAAAATATTCCCCTTCTCATGCTGAGGCACCTTCACCTTCTCCTTCTGTTCCTTCCACAGGGATATCTTCCCAGGTCACACTGAAGGTGTCTGGCTTTGATATGGTGATACCCAATGCTCCATCTCTGAAGAGCCAACTCACAATCTCCAAGGACACCCCCAGAAACCAGATGTTCCTAAAAATGACCAACATGGACCCTGTAGACACAGCCATGTATTATTATGCATAGAGAGCACAGAGGCACAACCTAGGGTCTTTTTGTACAAGAACCAGTGCTGGTTTTCAGCTATGCCCATGCTGCTGCAGAAAAGGAGAGTTCAGTGCAGATGGCATTTCCTGTTATTCTCTAGGGTTTCCTGTCCCATTCAGCAGCCTCCAGGCCCAAGTTTCCTTTTCGTTCCCTACTGAGAAGATTCCTTCCCCTTCTAAGGTTTTACAGGCAAGATTATGTATTATCTTCTATAAAGATTCAACCTGACAGGGTCAAATTACATCAGTAAAATGGATTATCCATACAGTGCAGCCTGTTGCCTGAACTCATATACCTCCAAGTGCAGAATGGAAATAAACACAATATATGCTTTTATTAAATTGTTGGATGTAAAGATGGAGAAGCATCAATAGATAAGAAAGCATAAATAACTGCAGAAATACAAATATTAGCTTGTTATATATTGAAGAAGGAGAAACATACTCCAAAATTTGCAAAAATAAATATGATATATGAAATATATGTTGAAAAACATATGAAATATGTTTTTCAACCATGGAGTATCTGATAGTGTTTGTGCAAAACTGAAGTTTTGGGTCTTTCACACGGGAGCTGTAAATTTTAAATTTCAGGTTCAGGAGATAAAACTATTCCCTGGGTATCCATAAGTACGATGATAAGAAGCCTGACACCTGAGAAAGTACACACCTAATATTGACACCAAGGAACAAATCTTAATAAATCAGATGGAGCCATATGGTACCATTTCACAAGAAATCTAAATTTCAAGTTTGTTCAGAAAAAAACCACAGCTGTCCTAATTTTTAGGAAATCCTTTCCATGAAAAAGAACAATCACACTATAAAGTAAAGGATCAAAAGATCCACCACTGATCTAACAGAGATCAATGAGTGGGTAGACACCACTCTTAGAGAATAAGAAATTCAACATCTTTAGGGAGTTTGCAACATTTATGACATTGAAATTCAAACAATAATCATGAAAAAGTTATGGTTGAGAAAACAGCATTCATAAAATAAAAAGTGATGAATTAGACTTTACCATATGTAAACATTTGTCTGTCTATAAGACATTCAAGAAATTGAAGAGTCTAATAACAGACAAGGACAAATATTTGCAAATCCTATTTCTGTAATATTACTTAAAATCTGATTATAAAAAGTATACTCAAAACATAATAATAGGAAAAGAAAAGTTCCAATTATTAAATAGGTACAAATTCAAAGACTGGAACATTAAAAGATATGCAGATGGCAAATATGCACATAGAAAGATAATCGACTTAATTTTCCTCTATGGAAATGCACATGTGGTGGCTTGGAGCTATGATCCAAAGAAAAATATGTTCTTTATCTCAATCTATTCCTGTAGGTGTGAAGCCATTGTAAATAGGTCTTTTGGTGAAATTATTTCATTAAAAGTGTGGCCCAGTTGAATCAGGATGGGTCCTATTCCTATTACAGGAGTCTTTATAATCAGAATAAAATTCAGACAGAGAGAGAGAAAACAAGAGGAAACAGCCAGAAACTGGAAGTCAATGGAACTCAGAGAAGTGAGAGGCCAATGGTGGCTGAAATGTTCATTGTTATTTATCTTAAAAGCCGAAGACCAAAGATCAGTCAGCAACTTGCCCCAGAATGTCTCATACTTAATGGAGAATTCATCACCTTGATGACACCTTAATTTGGAACTTCTACATCCTTAAAACTTTCAGCCAATAAATTTCCTTCATTTAAGCCAACCCATTGCCTGATATTTGATTTAGTAGCCAGGGAACTAAAACAACAATTAAAACCAAAGTGAGATTCCATTGTAACCTATTACAATGCTGAAATATTAAAAGGAACACTTACCAATGCTGAGATGCATGTCAACCACCTAGAACTTCATGCATAACTGGTGGGAACAAAAACTGAAACAGTTGCACTGGATAATGATTTGGCAGTTTCTTTTAAAGTTAAAAATACACTTACTACAGGATCTAGCAATCGCATTCATGAGTATTAATTCTAGAAACCTGAAATCTTATATTTACACTAAAATATGTCAAAAATATTTATTAAATCTATTTTTTTGTTGGTGGTGGTAGAAGCTAGAAAATCCAAAATGTCCCTCAGTAGTGTATTCATTAACAATATAGGGGTACATCCACACAAAAAACATTAAGCAGCAATGAATAAGAAAAACTATTGGTACATACATAAATCCATTTAAATATCAAAAACATTATACTCCTTGACAGAAACCCATCTTAAAGATTATGCATTGTATGATAACAGTTATATGATATTTTCAAAAGGTTAACACTAGAGAGAAAAGCAGATTTAGTGGTTGCCAGGGCATGGAGTGGTTGGATGCTGTGACTATAAAAGCATAGCAAGAAGGAGTTTTTCTTTTAACAGAACTGTTCTTCATCCTTATAGAAATGAGAGATACAAAAATATACCCATTTGTTAAATTTAGTGAATTTTATGCAAAATGAAAATAAATTAATCTCGAAAATATTCACCTAAATGAAAAATCAATATAAGAGTAACAGCCAGGAAGCCATAAAAATAAGAAGGCCAAATAAAATTAGTGTTGAAATAACAGCAAATTAATTCAGTTAAAATAATGAATGGGAAAATCTGGAGCATGAAATATTGAGTCAAAAGCTACAAATGCGATTGATCTCTTCATGCAGGAAAAATGATGAAGTAAACAAGCTGAAAGACCAAGAATAGTAAAGCATAGAGTAATAGAGGAAAGAAAATATGTCAAAATATGAATGGGTTTGTCAGGAGAAAAGAAAGGAAACCCAGGGAGGGTTAAATAATAATCAAAGAAACAATATTACAATGTTGTTGAGGTGTTCACAATATCTTCAAACTGAAGAATCATGAAGGCCAAGAGGTAAAAAAAAATGACAGACACAATTTCTTTTAAAATATCAAAATTTAAGGAATTAGATAATCTATAAATACTTTTGGACAGATCATGATGAAATTCAGTGTGACATCACATAAGTCTACAAAACAAAACAAAAATTCGGCACCATAGATAGGTTCTAATATCTTCAAATACTTTTAGAATGATAAAAGAATGACTTAAATATGAAAAAGATAGGACAATATTTGAAATTGTAAAATTCTTAAGACAATATAAACTAACCATAAGAAGCAACATGCATAAAGGGCTGTACAGCATGTTCAAAAAATCCACATATTTTTCATAATGGAAAGACATGATTCATAATGGAAAGACAGCCATACCATTAAGATCAGGAATAGCACAAACTAGAAAAAGCAACAACAAATGATGTCTGTTCATTCTACTTATAGAATATAAACATAGTTTCTAGGCAAAACAGGGAATAGAAGGCAAAGATCAAATAAAGGAAGGTGTAAAACTCTCTCTTCTCACAGTAGCATAATCCTGTAAATGACACCTTAAGGAACATAAACAAGCACACACACATTACAAAATAACTAAGCAATTAGTAGAATACAAAATCAAAATATAAAGGTCAAATGTTACAAATAATACTTGAAATTACATTTAAAAATTAATAAAAATTTGCAATAGTAATATTAAGAATAAAATAGATAAGAATATATTTGACAAAAATGCAGCACATTACAATATTAAAAAATAAAGCTATTACAAAGTTTGTTGAAAGTAATTAAAGGGGACGTAAGTAGTTGGATATTTATCCAATATTCATGGATTGAAAGACTTAATAATGTCAAAATGACAATGACAATCAATTATTCTACAGATTCAACATGATCCCTACCAAAACAAGTACTGTGTTTTTCAGAATTTGACAAACTGATCCTTAAATTTATATAGTATTTCAAGATGTGGGTGTCCTGTGGATTTCAGACATGAATGTAATAGGAGCAACGCATCTGAGCACATGATTCACTATAATCCTTTTGTCCTTTCCCAGAAGCATGGTCCCCTTCTGAGCAGATGGAACCCAGAAGGGCCACCACAAACTCTGTGCCTGAGTGTTATTCCTGATCATTTACCAAGGTCATTTTTAAGTGTAGGCCACAGGGAGACTCTTTGTGTGCCAGTGTTTTCTTCTGTATGATTGAATACTGTGTCTGTCCTTACAGGTTTCCAGTGTGAGGAGCAGCTGGGGGAGATGGTGGGTGATGTGAGGCAGCCAGGGGGTCTCTGAGATAGTCCTGTAAAGCCTCTGGATTTGCCTTCAGCAACCAATGGGTAAACTGGGCTAACCAGTCTCCTGGGAAGGGGCCAGAGTGGGTGAGTTTAATAAGACACCCACCTGGTTTCCTCATTAGGGAGGATTCTGTGTCTGAGAAAGGCAAATACCTTATTTCTAGAGATGATTTTAAAACATGCTGTGTTTGCAAATGAACAACCTGAGTGCCAAGAACTTGGCCATGTATTACTGTGTGAAAGATGGCAACTTTAGCGGGACACAGACCCAAACCTCCCCAGCAGGGACCAGGAAACCCAGGACCCAAACCAGGGGCAAATGTGGGTGGTGGCCAGTAGGTATTTACATTCAGAATTTGTTTTCTCTTCTAATTTAAGAAAATGACAAGAAGAAGAAAGATACTTGAGGGACCCTATTTACCTTGTTGCCTCTGATACAACATTTCTTAGCTTCAGGCAAAAAAAGAGCAGTTTGTCTCAAATATATTGGCATGCATGGAAAGGAGGCCACTGTGTTTATGATGGACAAATAAAATTATGGAATTATTTCAGCTTACAATGTTTCTGCAGTGAGTAAAAGGAATCCTTCTGATATTTTTAAATTCTGTTTCATTCACCATTCTTAATGTTTTACCCTGGGGGCCTTGGGGTGGGAGGGGTGAGGAGATGTCTCTGCACTCTGAGTTCCCTCTGATTGAGCTACCAAAGCACTGGTCAAGCCTGACATGAGGAAGACACAGTACAATCTTGGCTAGACATGAGGTGAAGAAGCACAAAGAGGAAAATTCTTACTAAGAATTCATCAATTGGGAGGGAAATGGAAA
>JAQZBX010112301.1:0-10210 GCA_029593785.1 Cabassous unicinctus
GGCCTGCCCTCACAAGGAGGCCCCAGGAAGTGAACCCGGGGCCTCCCACATGGTAAACAGGAGCTCTATCCATTGAGCCACACCCGCTTCCCTGTCCCATTGTGTCTTGCCTCTTTCATTTAGCATAATGTTTGTGAGGCTCATCCTTGTTGTAGGATGTGTCAGAACTCCATTCCTTTTTATGGCTGATTACTATTCCATTGTATGGATAGACTATATTTGGTTTATCCATTTATGTGTCAATGCCACTTGGGTTGTTACCACCTTTTGGTTACTGTGAATAATGTTGTTTTGATCATTGGCATATAGTTTCTGTGTGAGACTCTGCTTTCAATTCCTGTGGGCATAGACCTAGTAGTGGAATTGCTGGGTCATACTGTAATTCTATTTTTAACTTCCTAGGGCACCATCAAACTAATTTCCACAGTGGCTGCACCATTTTACATTTCTACCGGCAATACAGAAGAATTCAATTTCTCCACATCTTGCTTGGCCAACACTTGTATTTTCTTTTTTGGTAATAGCCATCCTAGTGGGTGTGAAGTGGGATCTCATGATTTTGATTTACATTTCCTTAATGGCTAATGATGTTGAGCATCTTTTCATGGGCTGATTGGCCATTTGTATATCTTCATTGTAGAAATGTCTATTCAAGTCCTTTGCTCATTTTTTAAAAAATTGAGTTGTTTCTTTCTTGGTGTTGAGTTGTATGAGTTTCTGTTTTTATTCATATTCTAATCTATATTTTTGGAGTATGTTTAATAAGATACAAACTATATTAGTAGAGTAGTGCCGGCACATAGAATAATAAATACCCATTTATTGGAAAAGACTGTTCTGACAGGATCAGGAAAGACTTCCTTCCTTCTTTCTGCAAGTCAGGAAAGACTTGCAGGTGTTGAGATGAATGAACAGGAAGGCGCTGGAGTGCAAGAGCTTGTCAGAGCAGTTCAGGCATGAGGAGAGGAAGGTCAGAGTACATTGGAAAAGCTGAAGTCCATACACTATGACTTTTTGATACATAATATCCTACTTTACACATCCTCTGTTAAGTGACTTAAAATTAGTATATTAGCATATTCATTTTATGTAGACAAACACCAGTGATATTTGGAAAATACATCATGTGGAAAAGAAGCAATGCAGAGACAATCATATCAATAACCTACAGGCCTCACTTACTCTAAATGAAGACAGAGAAAAATAAAAAAACAAACAAATGATGACAGAGAACTTGCTAGAGAGGACAGAAATTGAAGACTTGAATTTTACAAGGAAGAAAACCACAAGTGACACAGAAGTAATACTCAAAGGTACAATAACTGGGAATTTTCTTAAGCTGAGTGAGGTAAGATTTTAATCACCGAATAGCAGATCAAGTGGGCAGAAAATAATAAAAGTTACCATTTATTGTAATGAACTATAGAACAGGTCCATTGTTAAGGTGTCTCATTTGCTTCTTATGACAACACTGGAAAGATAGGTGTCTATGCCCCATTTTGTTAAGGTATAAAGGAGGTCAGAGATATTAGGTAACCTGTACAAGATTATGCTACTAATCATAACACAACTCAGATTTGAACCCTGGCTGAGCTTGCCTCCAAAACATTTGCACTTTCCATTAGTCACATTGCCCAAGATGGTAATTTAAACAATATAATTGCAATTATGAAAGTAGCAGTCATCTACTGAATGTAGTGGCAAAAAGAGACCACACCTCTGAAAACAATCATGAAACATGTGTAAAAATAGGATTATGTGCTAGATCACAAAGGAAACATCACCTAATTCCCCAAAGCTGAAATTACCAGGCCACATTCTCTGACTCAAATACAGACTAAGACTTAACAGCAAATATTTAAACAAAGATATCTAAACCACTTTGAAATTAAAAACACCCTGCTGATTAATGAAGAATTCAAATTTGAAATAATATATTCTAAAGAACATAATGAGCATTCAACATATCTCAAATATGTAGGTAATAATCAAAACTGCCTTCACAGTAATTTCAAAGCATTAAAAATAATTTCATTGTTTTGAAAGTTTGAAAAAAATAAAAGAAAACATTCAAAGGAAAATTGAGAGAAAAATTCAGACATAAAAGTAAATGAAGTAAGAATATAATTAGGGTTAGGGCAGAAATTAATTGGCAAGTATACAAATAGAAATGGCAAAAATTGTTTTAAAAAGCAAAGAATGAATTCATTGAGAAAACTATAAATATACAAAATTTATATATAAGATATACAAATTACTGGCAAATTGAATCCACACAGATTCAAATAAAATTACAATTGAGAAAAGTTAAGTAGCAACAAATAAAAAAAGGTAAAAATTATGAAACGTACTGTATAACTGAAAGCAAAAACATTTTTAAAGTTTCCATAAAACTAGTTACTTTATTGAAAAAGAGAGTTAATCGGTACCAATTTAGGAAAAGGTACAAAAGCAATGGAGAAAGACTTAAGAAGAATTTGAAAAAATAATTTTAAAATAATCTGAAAAGCTTCTCAAGTTAGGAAAAATTTCATTTGAGTTTTTTCATGCTATGAGAAAGATACTCCATGTCATATAAACTATTCTAGGACAAAGAAAAAGAGGAAAAGTCAACATAACTCTGATACCAAAATACACAAAATGCACAAAAGGAAACAAGAGACAAATTTCACTTAAGGAGTCATGCAAAAATCCTAAAGCCTGAACTGGAAACTCTAATTTAATAACATATTAAAAAGTATGGCCAACCATCGCCAAATGCAGATCAATCCAGGGCTCAAGGACAAAACTTAATGTTAGAAAAATCAATTAATATGATTAGTCTAATCAAAAGACACAGGAAGAAAAAATGTAGCAATCTCTATGACTGTTGCAAAGGAGCTCGGTAACATAATATTCTCTCAGGACATTTTTTAAATTTGGAAAATAAAACACTTCCTTGACATTACGGCCAATCTCTCTCAAGCCAGCAGCATAGGATGGGAGGATTCTCCATTAAAATTAGCAATACGCAAAGATGCTCGCTCCCATAGTTTATATTCATTATAAAAATAGTGAATTTTCACTATTTTCGGAAATGTTCGGAATGTTCTGGCCAGTGTGATCACTTGAAATAGAAGTAAGAAACAAGAGGGTAGGAATGGAGAAGAGAAGATCATCATTATTCAGATGATGTGTGATTGCCTTAAAAAAATAAACAACAAAAAACCAGAGGACGCCACTGTAATTCTGGAGAATTTAGTAACCGTGGCTGGGTACCAGACAAACACTTAAAAAAATCAAATAGTCTTCTTGTGAGTACCAATACCCACTTAGAAAATCTAACAGAAAAGAAGATCTAAGGGACTTCTGAGAATGTGGCAGCTGGAGCTCCCAACTCACTTTCCCCCCAGCCTCTTCCCACGGGGCTGGAGAAAGGAGACCCTGCTTCACCTGTGAGGTCCCTCAGGCAGGGCTCTGAGGAGGGCTTCCTGACATCAGGAATGAAGCTGCTCAGGGGCACTGGCTGTATCTTTGCCCCTGGAGGGGGAACCCCACGAAGTGAAAGGCTTTCTCCCCAAGCATCCAGGGAGGATGGACTTCCTCGCCCAGTCACAAGATGGAAGCTGCAGTGCTTCTCTCCAGCTGTTGGCCATTGCTCCAGAGGCCCAGCCTTGACCGAGAGGGAGGCTACGAAACCACGGGGCAGTCGAAGAAATGAGCCACTCACTTCAGGATGCAGTAACGAGACGGAAAGATGAATAAACTGCTCCTTCAGAGCCCTTGGCTCCTGGTGAGGTAGAACTGATAGAGGCACTTAGGAGGAAAAAAGACCTATGAGCTCTCAAAGAGTGGAATTACAGCCCACAAAAGACGCTCTGGAACTGAAAAGCATGTTTTTCCAATTTGAAAATGTCACAGGCACACTGAAATAGTGGGTGGTAACTGTTGAGAATTGAGGTAGTTGTCTGGAGCAAAGATGCAAAGATATAGAAAGCAAGAGGTGAAAACTGATAGACCTGGAGGCTGAATCCCTGAGGTTTTACAGGGGAAGGACCAGACCTCCAAAAAGAAAAAGAAAAAGGAAAACAGAAAGTCTCTTAATAATAACTAACATTTATTGGGCCTCTTCTATCAGCCATGCATTGTGTTCAGAATTCCATGAACTAACTCAATTAACCCTGACGATACACCTGTGAGGTAGATGTTATTATTATTACCTCATATCCCAAATCAGGAAGGGAAACCAGAAGAGGTTATGCCTCAGGCATGGGACCAGGCTTGGGGCTGAATGCAGGCAGCCTGCCTCCAAGGACATGCTCTAACCACAAATGATTAACCATTAACCAAACAAGACTCAACACGTAATAGAGAAAAATGTCTCCCGTCTAAAGAAAAAAGTCTCTAATTCAAAATTGCAAAAAAGGAACAAAATAACCAGGAACAAACTTTAAAATGATATATAGGGCCTTTATGAAGCAAACTATACAACTTAGTGAGATGTTAAAAAGCGTTTAAAGAAAGAAAAAACACCATGCTTCTTGATGGAAAGATGTTGGTTCTTCCCACGCTAAATAATTCTTAAGGTCATTTGGAAAAGGAGTGGGTGAGAAAGGCTTTACAAATAATTGAGTATAGTACTGCTATACCTAATAATAAGATGCATGACATTACAATCATGAAAAAGTCACTGATGTAAGAATAGACAGGAAGATAACACAGGATGGTTCAGAAACAAGACCTAGTAAATATAGATAATAAATAGAAATAATTGAAAAGAAGAAAGCTTACTTGACAAATGCTGCTGGGAAGATAGGTCGAGAATTTAGAAAGAAAAATCAATTTTGCTCCTCACTTCATATTTTATTGTAAAACATTAAAGATATAAAGTAGAGGACTATATAGGTAAAATGATGAAAAACTTTTCTAGGCTTAAATCAATAGAAAAGTAAAGATTCCTAGAATTGACAACAGACTTCTGCATGCTAAAAACCTCAGAGGCAAAATTAAATATTTAGCAATAAACTAGGGCCAATGTATGCAATGAATATGGCAAAAGAATGATATTCTCCAAATACAAAGAAATTCATTAAAAGACATAAATTACAAAAGGATGTGAACAGATAACTCACAAAGGAAAAATACGAATGTTAAGCAGGTGAAAAATGTTCAACTTTAATAGTATGAAAATAAATGCAAATTAAAGCAATAGGGAGACAGCATTTTCCACATCCCCAGTGTACAAATGTTTTATTTTTAAGTGAGAAGACAGAGTGTGCACAGTAAGCCAAAGCCGAAGCTTCTCACTCACACCAATTGGAAGGGACATTGGCACAGCCTTCCTAGGTACTCACTTATAAATGCTGTTTACATAAAAAGTTCTTTTTTGTCTTTGATTGAGTAATTCATTTTCTGGAATCTGTCCTTAAAGAAGTAATCAGAAATTTGGACAAATATCTCTGAACCATGTTGTTTACCATACCATTATTAATAATAATGAAAAATGTAAAGGAATAAAGCTGTAAATAAGAAATCAAGGATCAACCCACCATCCAGGGATGTCTGAGCATTTCCTTCTGATGTTCAGCTTAGCAAATAAATAAAATAATTGAAATCATAGTTTTTGTCCTTCTTACTTGACAGTCTGTTGTGACCATTTCCCAGGTTATTAAAAAGCTTAAAAACATAACTGGTCATATAATATTATATCTTATAGAGAGCCAGAGTTTTCTCAATCAGTTCCCTGTTTTTGAATGGCTTGGGTTGTTTCCACATGGCCTATAGTACTTTTATAATGAAACAGTAAGTTACTTCTCTTTTTAAGGTCTTCAAGTGTCCATATGAAATAGTTCTTGAGGAGTAATGGCTTTGCCAAGGCAGGAGTGCAGCTGACACCTCAAGACCTCCTCTCTGGAACGTGTACCAAAATTTAATTGTACAGAAGGAAGATGTCATTTGGCACCCACCCATCCTATGTAGATGCTATACAACTACCATGAAAATCACTTTACACAAAACTAGAATTGTATAGAAAATTGCTCTTCTGGGGCCTCACTGCTATGCCAGATATTAAAAAATATCATAATGCATTACATATCTATATATCAGGGGTTCTTAACCTTTTTTTGTTCCACGGACCCCTTTGCCAGTCAGGTGGAAACCATAGACCCCTTACTAAGGCCACACTCTACTGTGTATTATTTAATAAATATATCACACCTGTACCCGACATGTCCCACAAGAATAATGATTTCTTGAATTTCGATTCAAGCTCACAGACCTCTTGTTAAGAACCCCTGCTATATATAATGCAAGTCTCTTCCAGAGGAGACCCTGGATGATAAGCTCAATTGTTCTCCCTCCAGAAATTCTTAGCTTACTTCAGTACAAAGTAGACATAAATATTGTGTGGTGTCTGCTGGGGGCTAACGGAGGCTGAAGCAATTCAGAATCTTTAGAGCACATCCGTGGTGTCTCCATAACACGGGGGACACACACTGGGCAGAATGCCAACAGTTCATGACTTTGGAAGATGGTGACTTTTGAACTGAAATAGTTCACTGAATTCCCTATGAGAAACATACCTCTGCCCCCTGTGGCTTGCAGGCATGGAGCACACCGAGATGCTGTGCAATGCAAAGGGACGGTGATGTGCAAAAGAAGCCATGACATTCTGCATTTCAAAAAAAAAAAAAAGTAAAAAATAAACAACTCCTGGAACTATCTGGCTTTAAAACCTGGCTGTCAACACAGAGAACTGTAATCATTTTGACATGTTTCCATTTCGTTGAAGATTCAAGTTTTTAAAATTTGGACTTAAATGTTATGCTTCCTGGCTTGTGAAGATCCAAAACCATTTATATTTTTAAACTAAAACTTTAGAAATGGATTAAATAGTTGAGAAAATTCTAGGGTACACAACATGCAGAATTTGTTTCTTTTAAATGGTCTCTTAAAAATATCTTTTTTGAAGAAAACGAACAAACCATTCTTAGGAATGCCATCCAGTCTATGGTCTTCTCTGTTTATCTTTATCCAAGATTTCCTAACTTAGGTCAAGAGGGATTATTTCTTGATATTTTCTGTGACTCTAACAATGCTGTTGTAGGATGGCATATGAAGGAAATGCTCAAGTCAGAACATTAGGGATGAATATTTCTTTAACAATGTGTGCCAAGGAAACATGGAGAGGTTGAACCAAATCCTGACATCCCTAGTACTTAGGGAGCTCCCACTTTGATTCTGGTCTTGGCCAAAACTTCTGGAAAGGAAAAGTACATTAAGCTAACTTTAAAGGAAACAATTTGGAAATTAATTTGCTTTGAAATCTTATTATAAGCACAATATTTCTAAAAATAAATTGAATAATGGATTTTAGCACTTAGTTATCAAGGTTGATACAGATTGTCAACTATGGACCCAAATGTTCACAGTGCACAGACAGTGAAATAATCATGACAGCCAATGTCTCTTTCTGGTGAGTCCTTGTGACATTCATTCAGTATTTTATAGACCCTGATTCCCCAGAGCTCAGATATAGTGGCCTCATTTATGATAGAACATTCAATTAACCACTTAGTCTAAAGAAAACTTCTGTGAAAAGTAAATAGTAGCAGGTGGATTGGGGAAGAAGACCTGAATCTGAAGTACCACCAAACCAGCGATGAGTTTGCTAATTTTTCCTCTCTCGTATGCCCAGGTTGGATGCAATACAGCTTGAAACCTGGAAGTGGGCATTGGCATGGACCACAAGAGCACTAGGAAAAGTCATCTGGTTCTGGCTTGAGGGGTGGGAAAGGAATCTGCTGGTGCTCAGAGAGCAGGGGAAATAATGTTTTTAAAATTTCTCCATTCCCTTATGCCCCAACTTAAAGCCCTAGGGTTGCAGAACACTCTCTTCTGATCAGAGGAGCTATTGCCTCAAGAAGAAGGGGCAAATCCCTGATGCTTTTTTTTCTTTCTGTTCTCTTGCCACTTGGACCTAGAAGCTGGCACAGCCATGGAGAGTATTCAGCACAGCGGGGCAAATAAACCCCACCTTTCTGTCTGTAGGAATGAAAAGTAGAGCCCCAAGGAACAGGAAAGTATCAGGGAGTCTCAGAGAGGAAAAAGCTTGGAAAATCTACATGATAAAAATTGTTTATGAAATCCTGGGCTTACCTGCAAGCTGTACATACACGAGTATGATCCTAAATAGCCTACCATAGACTGTGTGAACTGGAAAACAGGACAGACTACTGCTAAGATCCCAGAATGGCCACTGGGCGGTGCACAAGCAGACTAGATCCAAAGAGGAATGCAAAGACTCAGAAAACTGAGCAGACATTGGAACCCAAAGAAGGCTGGTCAGAACTTGGCAGCCTAAACTCAATCAAGCTGTTTGCCTGCTTAAACAAAAATATCAACATCATCCATATGACTTAAAGAAGGCCCAGAGTCTCATAACATAATGTTCAAAATGTCTAAAATATGATACAAAATACTTCAGCATATGAAGAACCAGGAAAACTTCAACCTGCATAAGAAAAGACCATCAACAGACACCAAGGACATATGTGTTGGAATTATCTGAAAAAACAACAACAACAACAACAACAACAAAAAACTATTATAAAAATGCTGCAACAAGTAAGGACAAATCTCTTGAAAAGAATGGAAGGATAGAAAGTCTCACAAAGAAATAGACAATAAATATGAACCTAACAGAAATTTTAGAACTGAAAAAAAAAAACCAGCCAAAATTTAAAAAACTTTATAGATGGACTGAACTATAAAATGGAAATGACAGAGAAAAAACTCAGTGGACTTCAAGACACATCAAGAGAAATGATCAGTCTTTCTCCTTTCCTTCCATGACTTACTTTCATGCCATTGGAATCAGAGGAGAGGAAAGAGACTGAAGAAAAAAAAAAAATGTTTAAAGCCATAATGGCTGAAAGCTTACCATATTTGCTAATAGAAATAAATCTACAGTTTCAAGAAGCTCAGTGAACCCCAAACAGGATAAAACTAAAGAAATACATTGCCGGACACATCGTAGGTAAGTCATTGAAGAATAAAAATAAAGAAAAAATTCTACAAAACACCTGCAAGTTACCTATAGGGAAGCAATGACTCGGATAACTGCAGATTTCTCATTAGAAAACATGGAGGCTGGAAAGAAGTGGAACATTTTTTAAAGTGCCAAAATAAAAGAACTGTCAATCCAGAATTCTCTTTCCAAATAAAATATCCTTTAAAAACAAAAGCAAAATAGAAACATTTTTACATGAGAAACACTAAGAAATGCTCTTCAGAAAGAAAGAAAATGATATCAGAAGGGAACTCAGAACATCAGGAATGAATGGTAAATATATGGCTAAAGATAATAGACTATTCCTACCCCCTTTTGTTCTTTAAAATATATTTGATGGCTGAAAACAAAAATTATAATATTCTCTGATGGGTTTTCAGTGTCGGTAGATGTAGTATATAAACCATTAATAAGAAAGACAAAAGAAATAAAGGAAATGATACAAATATCAACCTCAGGAAAGAAAGAAGTGATCTCATTATACAGCAGGCAGATATTGAAAGGTTAATAAAGGGAAACTAGAACAAATTAATGCACTTGAATTCAACAACATAGATGCAATGGACTGATTCCTTGAATAATATAGATCTCATCAAAGATGAAACAGACAACCTCTATAGTTCTACTTTTAAACATGCATTCATACTTAATTATCTTCTGAAAAAGAAATCTGAGGCCAAGATGATTTCTCTGAAAAATTCTACCAAACATTTAAAGAATAAATAATGTCAGCTCTACACAATTTCTCACAGAAAACAGATGATTAAGGAATACTTTGCAACTCATTTTATGAAGTTAGAATTACTCAGATACAAGAACCAGACAAAGACATAACAAGAAAACTAGAAACCAATAAATGTCTAAGCTATCAAACAAAATGTCAATAAATCTAATCCAGGAATATGTACATAGAACAGCACACTAAAGCCAAGTTTATCCAAGGAATGCAAGGCTGGTTCAATATTTGAAAATCATCTAGGTAATCCACCACAACAACAGTCTAAAAAGGAAAAGCCATACGATTACATCAACTGATGCAGAAAAGGCATTTTACAAAATTCAGCATCTGTGCATGATTAAAAAAAAACAAACCTCTTAGCAAAGTAGGAGTAGAATAGAACTTCCTTGACCTGATAAAGGAGATCGACATAAAATCTA
>JAQZBX010112302.1:0-10133 GCA_029593785.1 Cabassous unicinctus
GTTGTGTGGGGTGTTGTTGGTGGTCTGGGCGGCGGGGAGCATGGGAATCCCTGTAGTTTCTTAGTAATATTTGGGTAATCTAGGCACCTCTATAAATTGTATACATATATATATAACAAATAACATTTATGTAAACAAATGCACATATATCCATATGTATTATATATCATTTTACAATTAAAAAATAAAATAAAATAAATAAAAATAAAATAAAAATAAAAAAATAAAAATAAAAAAAATAAAAAGAAATTCAAAAAAAAAAAAAAAAAGTAACATTAATTCCAAGAGACATAAAATGTCACCCTGTTCCACCAGTCAGTGTAGAGGCTTATGGAAGTCCGGGGATCAATGGGCTTTTGGCTCAGTTCTGCCTCACAGTGGATCCAGTGTGTTCCCAGAATCACTTTGTGGTTATAGCCCCTGTTCCAGGATGCATAATTGAAATAGACATACACAGCAACTGGCAGAAGCTGAACACTCATTCTCTGACTTGTAGAGTGAGGACTTTTCTGGTAGGAAAGGCCAAGTAGAAGCCACCAGAACTTCCCCTACTTAGCAAACTATTAAATCAAAAGCAATATAAGATACCTGGTGGGATGGCAGAGATTAGTGCCACTATCAAGGACTCGAAGGTTGCAATGGTGGTGATTCACCCCATCCCTATTCAACTCTTCTATTTTTCTTGTGCAGAACACAAATGGATCTTGGAGGATAACAGTGGATTACTGCAAATTTAACCTATGAGTGACTCCAATTGCAGCTAATGTTCCAGATATGATATCATTGTTTGATCAAATCAATATATCTCTTGGTACCTGATATGCAGCTATTAATTTGGTAAGTGCTTTTCCCCCAACTTTTTTAGTAAAGACCACCAGAAACATTTGGCTTTCAGATGGCTAGGCCAGCAATACAACTTCAATATTCTATCTCAGGGGCCTATCATCTCTCCAGCACTATGTGATAACCTAGTCTTCAGTGAACTTGATCATTTCTCCCTCCTACAAGGCATTGCACTCATCCGTTTTACTGATGATATCGTGTTATTTGAACTAGTGATCAAGAAGTAGCAATTACACTAGCCTTTTTGGTAAGGCATTTGTATGCCAGGTGTGGGGATAAATCCAATAAAAATTCAGGATCCATCCACATCAATAAAATTTCTAACTGTCCATTGGCATGTTGAGTTATCCCTTACAAGGTGAAGTATAAGTTGTTGCAAGTGTCCCCTCCTACAACCAAAAATGTGGCATAATGCCTAGTTGGTCTCTGAATTTGGAGGCAAAATATTGATCATTTGGGTCTGCTAATGTGACCCATTGATTGAGCGGCCTGAAAAGCTGATAGTTTTGAGTGAGAGCCAGAACAAAAAGAGGCTTTGCAACACTTTTAGGGTTCTGTGAAAGATGCTCTAACACTTGGGCCAGATCCATGAGTGCCAGAAGTGTCAATAGCTTATACAGCAGCTGCCTGAGGTCTTTGGTAGGCCCTGAGAGGAGAATCAAAATGCAGATCCATAGGATTTTGGAGTAAAGTCCTGAAATCCACTTCAGATAATGTGTTCCTATTGAGAAATAGCTTTTCATCTGCTACTAGACCTTATTAGAGACCAAATGTTTAACTAAGAGCTACCAGTTACCATAGGACCTGACTTGCCCATCCTGAACTGGATGTGTCTGACTCACAAAACCATAAAGTTTGGCATCAACAGCAGCATTCCATCATCAAATGGAAGTGGTATATATGAAACAGGGCTCAAGCAGGCCCTGAAGGCACAAGTAAGTTACATGAAGCAGTGTCCCAAATATTCATAGCCTTCACTTCTGCCACATTATTTTCTCTTTCCCACTTCACAGCTATGGCTTCTTGGAGAGTTCCTCATAATCAGTTGATGGGGGAAGAGAAAACTCAGTCCTGGTTTACAGATGATTCTGCACAATAAATAGGTACCATAAGAAAGTGGACAACTTCCGCATTACTGTTGAACCATCCCTGAAGGAAAGTGCTGATGGGAAATCATCCCAGTGTGCAGAACATCAAGCAGTGCACCTGGTTGTTCATTTTCCTTGGAAGGAGAAATGATCAGAGTTGCACTTGATTCCCAGGATGTTGCCAATGGCTAGACTTGATGATCAGGGAAAATGATTGGAAAATTGGTGACAAAGTAGTCTGGAGGAAAGATACATGGTTAGACCTTTCTGAATGGCCAAAAACCATGAAGATATTTGTATCCCAAGTCATCAGAGGGTGACTTCATCAGAGAAAGATTGTAAAATCAAATGGATAAGATGACCCATTCTTTTATTACCAGGCAACCTCTTTTTCCATTGATTCCTGTAATTACCCAATTCATGAACAAAGTGGCCATGGTGCTATGGATGGAGGATATGTATGGGCTCAGCAATATTGTCTTCCACTAACCAAGGCTGACCTGGCTGTAGCCACTGCTGGGTGCCCAATCTGCCAGCAACAGAGACCAGCCCTCAGGATTCAATTTGGCAGCTTCCCCTGAAGTGGTCAGCCTAATACCTAGTAGCAGTTCATTACACTGACCACTTCCATCATGGAACACATGGATGCATATTCTGGATATGGGTTTTCCTTCTCTGCATGCAATGCTTCTGCTAAGCTGTCTTCTATGCATTTACAGAATGCCTTAGCCACCATAATGGTATTCCACACTGCATTGCTTCTGATCAGGGAACCCACTTCATGGCATATGATATACAGGTAGTGGCACATGTTCATGAAATTCAATGGTCTTACCATGTTCTCCATCATCCTAAAGCAGCTGATTGATAGAACAGTGGGATGGCCTTTTGAAGACTCAATTACAATGCTAACTGGGTGGCCATACCTTACATGGCTTGAGCAATGTTCTCCAGGAGGCTGTGTATATTATCTCATAGCCAGGATTCATGAATACAGGAATAAAGGGGTAGAAATGAGACTGGAACCAATCACTATTATCCCTAATGATCCACTAGAAAAAAATTTCTTCTTGTCCCTGAAACCTAAAGTTCTGCTGGTATATGGTTCTTAGTTCCTAAAGGAGCTGTGTTTCCACCAGGAGACACAACAATGATTACATTGAAGTTTAAGTTAGACTGCCACCTGGCACTTTGGGCAAGGAAAGGAAGGGAAGTACTGTACTGGCTGCACCAATTGATCCCAATTATCCAGGGGAAATAGCATAGCTACTACACAGTGGAGGTAAAGAAGAGTTTACCTGAAATACAGAAGATCCCCTAGGGTGTCTCAGTACTACCATGTCATTTGATTAAAGTCAATGGAAAACAAAATCCCCATCCAGGGAGGAATATTAATCCCAGAAATTTCAGGCATGAAGATTTGGGTCACTTCACCAAGCAAAAACCTACAGCCTACTGATGTTTTTACTGGAGATAAAGGGAATATGGAATGGGTAGAGAAAGAAGGTAGTCATAAATATGAGCTATGTTCTTGTAACTAGTTACAGAAATGAGGACTGTAATGATTATGAATATTTCTTCCTTGTTTTGTTATATGTTTGCATATATACTTAAAACAAATATCTTTATTTTCTTCCTTATCTTATCCCTTTATCTTAGAACATAATTTGTATTAACTACATGTCACAGTATTTAAGTTACAAGATACCATGTTCAAGAGTGTCTATTACCCAAGGACTTGCACCCTATTCTTGGGGAAGTTAGTACATTTCCAGTTGTATGCAGGACAGTTGAGTATTGTAAATCAAATATATGACTTATTGCTTTTATTAAAATTTTGTTTTAAGGAGTTGTGGATGGGTACCAAGTTGACAAGGTGTGGAATGTGTTAATCAAGTTCATGTGTCAACTTGGCCAGATTAAGGTGTCCAGTTTTTGGTCAAGCAAGCACTGACCTGATTGATACTGTAAAGATATTTAATGGATTTAAATCATTATTAAGTTGATTAAATCCATGACTGGTTACATTTACAATCAATTAATGAAATTGTCTTCAGCAATGAGAGAAGACTCAATCTGTTGAAGGTGTTAAAAGGAGTAGTGATGATTTCAGCAGTCAGAGGGAGAATTCCCATGTCTAATTCAGCCTGCCAGCTTCTCCTAAGGTATTCATTGAAAACCTTCATTTGAATTTCCAACTTTTACTCTGTCCTACAGAATTTATACTTGCCTATCTTCACAATCTCATGAGCCAATTCATGTAAAAAGTCTAATATATTTGCATAAATATATTTACTTTCTTTTTTTTTCTTGAAAGTACCTAGGATGACTATTCTTTTCTACATCTCTAGTTTTGTTTTGTCCATAGCAGGAGAATTACCACTTTATTTTAATCTTGGGACAATACTATTGCTCAGGTCAGGCCAAAAGTTTCCACAAGTATGTTGATGCAGGAAGAGAGACTCTTTCCAGGTGTATTTTCTCTAATCTACAATCTATGGAGGATGCAGGTCTGGCAGGTAGCTTCATTTCAAATTTGTATATAGCACACATCATCTGGAGAGGTTTATAACTAATAAACACAGGGCTATAGTAAAAACGGGATTGGCTGATAACCTTTTTTAGACTTTCTCTGCAGCATACATCCTCAAGCCAGGCATATCACTATAAAGAAGGTGATTTAATGAACTTCAGATAATACCTCTTCAAACATGTGCATGATTGTTTTGTAAGTTTACAGCTTCTGTAATGAAAAAATATATTTAAAAATTAGGGGACAATAGAGAGGGAAATACTGTTTTAATAAGCTAAATTTTTGTATTCCATAGTAGTCAATTTTCATTGTTTAAAGTTGATAGATGATGGGGTTTTAGTATAAGCATATTTTTAAGTATTAAAGAACAAACAAAAAAAATTTAAAAGTGGTAACCTCCTGATAGCAAAAATTAAGATTGGAAAAGTGAGTTGGAAACTATTCCATTTCATTTAATAAACACTTTCCATAGAATCTGAAAAAACATTACACACAGCCCCTCAGTGGTTTATTTTAAAATAATATTAGAAATAATAAATCGACATATTTCTAACTTACCCATAATCTCTGTCTCTTTTAGAGGGAAAGAACATTTAAGGGGAAACTAACTCAAACACAAGGTTCTTAATGATCTGACTCAGTTACTTGCCAATAACATTTTAAGAACTCACAGTATAGTATGCATTTTAAAAAATACATTTATTATTTTTGCTTCTTCATTCATTACTTTTTTATACCTTAATTATTGTGATTCTATTATAACATTGAATACATTTCCTGCTTAATGAGCTATATATTAATATGAATTGCTAACATTTACAGGAGCTAATATTCATTATGCACACTTCTGAACCACGATATTATAATATAACAAGAATATTAAAACTCACAATTATTTTTGTGGAGCAACTAAAATTGAGGAAAAGAAAATAATATGTCCACACATTGAAATTCATCCCAATAAATTGATGACCTTGTTAAACTGAATAATTTCCACATTATATGATATGATCCCTTTAGATTCATTATTTTTTCATTTTTATGTAAAAACTTCACAACTGTTTTATTTCTCAGATTACTTTAAGATCTAAAATGATTTGTCTTTTTAGAAATAATGACTTACTGGTATCATTTCAGTCCTGGTGCATGAAGTTTTCAGCTATCTTCTGAGGAATGTGCTAGTGCAATTATATCTGATCACAAGAATAGAAGGAGGTTGTAAACTTTCAATTAAATATAAATCATAGGACATGATGATTTCTCTGAAAAGTCCTGCATACTCGTGTTTCCTAAGTAGCTATGTCGGCAAAAGCAGTGGAACTGAAGAGCTCAACCATTTTCCTCTGTTACTGATCTCCCATGGGATTTGAACATAGCCCAAGGATTATAATTTATCAAACAGCTTGTTTCCAAAGGGAGATGGTGCTACCTTTGTCTCAATTGACTTTCTTAATTGGTATCACCATTTGAAAAAAATTCACTGGCAATTAGTGGAATAAGTATGTCATATTTTTATTATGTTGGTGGTTTGCACATCTATGAACAGAACTGTACTTAATTCTAGGTTCCAAATAGTCATTCATCATTTCTTGAGTGCCTTCTATTGGTACTATTCAATAAACATGGTACAGTAACTCAAAGACCCAATATAGGTGGAACTATTATTACTTCTCACCACCAAGGTGTACTTTGGAGGGAAGTAGAGTTGCGTGACAAACAAAGGAGAACAAAGATTCAGAGACCCGGTGACTGGGAAAAGATTCATAAAGAGCAAATCCTCGAAGTGGAAGTGTACCAGGTGACCAGCAAAGGGCATTGCATGAGTGACATGATCTGACATATTTAAAGTTGATACTTCTCTGACAAAGATAGACGGTAGAGGGAACTATTGGAAATGAGAATATAAAGCTATTCCACTACTCTGGTTGTGAGGTTTTGAGATTGAGGGGCTTGTATGAAAGAGGTGGTGTTGGAGGTAAAGAGTTTGGTTTCTGAGTGCTTTTTTAATGTGAAGACTATTATTATTAACAATACATTAATCTATCATTTTTTATTTACACACATCTAATGTACTTAGGTTACTTATTTTATTCAAATTAAGATATTGTTTATTGAGTTTATATTTTTGATGGAAATTAGATTTTTTGTTTTGTTTTGCTTTTTAATAATTTTTTTTTAATTTTTGAAAGATACTTATATTACACAAATGCTACACAAAAAAATATAGGGAATACCATATGCCCCACTCCCCACACCTCCCACAACCTCCCATATAAACATGCTTCATTAGTGTGGCACACTCATTGCAGTTAATAAACACATCCTGAGGCTTTGCCATTAATCATGGACCATAGTTCACATTGCAGTATACAGTCTCTCCCACAGAGTTTTGCACATTATGTGATAATATAAAATGGCCAATATCTGTCATTGCAATGCTTTACAGGATAAATCTCAAGTCCCCAAAATCTGATGTATTACAACTGTTTTCCCTTCTCTATGTCCCCAAAGCCTCCAGCGGCCCCTGGCTCCACATCAATGTTGTAATTTCTTCTATTGCTAAAATCACAATATACCTATGGTAGAATACCAGTAAGTCCATTTTAGTCCATAGTTCTTTCCCCAATTATGAGGATTCTGGAATGGTGATGTCTAGTCCACCTCTAATTGAGAGGGGGCTTATATCCAATGGGGAAGATGAATGGATGGGACTATCTACCTTGCAATAGCAGACTCTCTCTTTTCCTTGGGATGGTCATTTTCCATCATCATCTCCTTGTTAGCTGTCTAAGATGAGTCCAATGAGCTGTAGAGTAGGTTTTGCAAATCTGCTGAGGTTCTGGGCCCATCTGGCACATGGAAAGCCCAAAAACTTGAGTCTCTTGAATGTACACCTACAAATTCCAGCACCAAGTATAGGTTTAAATACAAGGGACATAGCCATGTGTGGGAGACATAATTGAAGACACTGACACCCTCAGGAGCACAAACTCCAAAGTAAGGCCCACTGGCAAGGCACAAACTCTGGAGCTATCTGCCCTGACCATACAACCTGGGTGTCTCCAGAGCCCTCAGGAGCCCCACTATTTGGTGTAGTATCCACCTTGGCAGTCTATGAGATCAGGCTGAGATGTGCATATGTGTTACCTCTGGGATTGCCTCCTAACTCACTTTGAAGTCTCTTATCCATATAAACTCATTTGTCTTTAACTTTTCCTAATTTTATTTGAGGTCTTTTTCCAGTTGCATTGCTGGTTGGTGCTTCATAGCAATCTCTCAGTGCCAGGGAGGCTCAACCCCGGGAGTCATGTCCCATGTTGGGGGGAAGGTAATGCATTTATAAGCTGAGTTTGGCTTAGAGAGAGGCCACATTTGAGCAACAAGGGCTCTCAGGAGGCAACCCTTAGGCACCCCAAAACAACAGGCTAAGTTTCAATATCAACAGCAAAGGCTCATAAGCGTAGTCATCAATATGAAGGGCCCATTAGTGGATCATCATCCTTCACGAGTCATTGCCCCTACACTTGGGGGACTGTTGCTGCTCCCTGAGAGAATGTGGCAGAGCTCTCCAGGATGGAAATTCAATATTCTCTCAGTTATTGTGTGAGTCTCCACCCACTGTGACAATGCCCCATGAACATTTGAACATTTTTATATACCTTATATGTATGCCCAGGTGAACTTCCTCCCATCTATCCCCCATCACTAACACCCCAAACCAATGATCCTCCCCTGCCCCAGTTGTAACCCTTTTGTGATCCAAATCTTCTTCAAAAATGAAGTCATTAAAATAGCCAGATACAATTAATAGGGAAATGTAATAATAATGATAAGTTTAAATAAAAGAAATAAATTATATAAAAATTTTTAATAAACCAAAAATAAAATAAAATTAAAAGCTTGGGATATTAAAAAATAATGAAAAATTATTTTAATTTTTTTTTTACACTTTGCCTTTCATCACTGTAATATCTGGTGTCCTGTCTGTACAGTGGCATTTTCTTCTGTTTATTCTGCAGTGTCTTACTATTTTTCATTTTTCTTTCAAAGAATTTTAGGTTGAGTATGATCACATACAGAATAAAGGGGACTTTCATTTATCTAATATCCTCCCTTTTTTCCTACTTCCCATCTTAATACCTTTTAATATGTGGATGGTTCCTTTGTTATAACTGATATACAAATTGTGAAACATAGCTAGTAAACATGGTCAATGATTTACATTATGGTTTACCTTTTCAAATTTACATATTTATAAATTTTGATGATATTTAACATGGTCTTTTTCCATCATTGTAAGATCATGTAGAACACTTCCACTACACACTAAAAACCCTCTGTTCGATCTATTCTCTTCCTTCCTCCCCTTACCCTCAGGGCCCATGGAGACCCTCTGGCTTCACTCTTTGGAGGACAAGATTCATAGTTCCATGCAACATCACTGAGTTCTTGAAACACTGGTTTGTCCTCTCTTATTAGGAACCACCCTTGTACTCGAGAGACTTCCTCCTCTTTGTTTGTGAACAAAGTGGTCCTCCCGAGATTGGGAGTTCAACTCCTTCATATTCATTATGTGGTTCTCCACCCACTGATCCAACACATTATGACAAAATAATCACATACACACACTTCCTAGAAGCCTCCTCCAGGATGTGCACTGTCCCAAATAGCCCCCATCCAACACTGTAAAGAAATAATACTTCCTTGTAATTTTGCCATAAGAACATCCTTAACTTTGTACTTTCAACCACATAACCGCAAATCCCCAGTGTTCACCTGGTCCCTCTCCCAACCCTCCTCCCAGTTCCCTGGACTTTCCAACCCACTCTCCCCAATCTCCCCACCTGTTAAACGTGCATCACCCAACCCAATTATATCACTACCCTCTGGTCATATCCCTACAATATGCAAATACAAATTTTCACCTTACCATACATTATGTCCCTATGGGTTTTGGCTAACAAACTTCTCCTTTCTGTTTCCTATAAATGTGTATTACAGACACTAGCTGTCTGAGTCTTCTTGATTTTCTTAACTCATATCAGTGAGGTCATGTACTGTTCATTCTTCAGTGCCTGGTTTGCTTCACTCAACATTAGGTCCTCAAGATTCATCCATGTTATCCCATGTGTTATCACTGTATTCATTCTTACAGCTGAGTAATATTCCATTGTATGTTTGTACCCTGTTTTGTTTATCCATTCATCTCTTGATGGGCATTTGGGTTGATTCCAACTTTTGGCAATAGTAAATAATGCTGCTATGAACATTGGTGTGCATATATCTGTTCGTGTCTTTGTTTTCAATTATTCTGTGTATATACCCAGAAGTACCATTGCTGGATCATATGACAGTTCTATACTTAGTTTTTGAGGAACTGCCAAACTGGCCTCCTTAATGGCTGAACCATTCTACAATCCCACCAGCAGTGGATGAGGGTTCCCATTCTTCAACATCCTCTCCAACAATTATAATCCTCTGTTTTTCTAATACACGTCAATCTAATGGGTGTAAGATGGTATTTCATTGTAGTTTTGATTTGCTCTTCCCTAATAGCTAGTGATGTTGAACATCTTTTCATGTGCTTTTAAGCCATTTGTATTTCTTCCTTTTAGAAGAGTCTTTTCAGATCATTTGCCCATTTTTAAAATAGGCTGTTTTTTTTTTTT
>JAQZBX010112303.1:0-10208 GCA_029593785.1 Cabassous unicinctus
GGTGGTGGGAGAGGTATTTGACACTGCTGCCCAGGTGGCCACTTGGTTTATTACCAAATTGTATTATGGCCCATGCTATCACCTATATGATTCATGAAGCCACCGGGTACCAGTTAATAAGCTTAGTAAGAATCATAGAAAGTTATGTGTTAGGTGTGTGAAATTTGTATGAAAAATCAAGGCTGGTCAGTTCGGCTATATAGAGCAAGAAGGGATTAGGAGAAGCTGATGTGGCTCAGGCGACTGGACTCCCACCTACCATATGGGAGGTCGCTGGTTTGGATCCCGATGCCTCTTAAAGACAGTGGGCCGGCGTGACGGGCAGGTGAGGCAAGCTGACACAACAAGGGACACAGGAAGAAAGAACATAATGAGAGACACAACGAAGCAGGGAACAGAGGTTCCTGGTGCCTCCTAGAGAGGACAGCGAGCTGATGCAACAAGATGATGCAACAAGAGACGTGGGGAGGAAAGACAGAATGAGAGACACAACAAAGCAGGAAGCGGAGGTGGCTCAAATGATTAGGCACCTCCGTCCCACATCAGAGGTCCTGGTTTTGGCTCCCGGTGGTGCCTCCTAAAGAAACAAGGAAAACGAACAGACACAGCAAGTGAAAAACAACAAGGGGATGAGGAGAAAGAAAGAAATAAAACCTTTTAAAAAAAAAAAAGAAGAAGAAGAAGAGATTAGATTGAGCATGCTTGCCTCTGTGATATAAATCTTTGACTATGTTATTTTTTGGCAGCTGTGGTAGTTTGAATTATGGACCCCAATTTAGACATGTTCTTAATCTTAATCTACATCTCTGTGGGTTTGACCTCATTGTAAATAGGATCTCTTGAGGATGTTATTTTTAGTTAAGGTGTGGCCCAACTCAATGAGGGTGGGTCTTAATCCGTATTACTAGAGGACTTAAAAGGAGAAGAAACTGAAAGCCACAAGTTGGAGAAAGCCATACAGAGAAGTTGAAGTTAACGGAAACCAGAAGAACTGACACAAGGAGAGAGAGTTTGCCAGGTGGCTGGAGGCAGGGATACAAGCCAGCAAACCTCAAGGATTGCCAGTAGCCAGCACCAGCATGCTACAGACTTTGGGGAAAAAGCAAGCCTTGCCATTATCTTAATTTTGGACTTCTAGTTTCAAAACCGTGAGCCAACCCATTATATGATATTTGTCATAGCCATCTGGCAAACTTTAGATGATACCACCTTTTGTTTTTGTAATAAACACTTTTGGCAGCAGTAATCTAAAAAAACAACAATAACAACAACAACAAAAAAACACAAGTATGTGTCATGGAAAAGAAGAGTACTAGATTTTTGTTTCTTGAGAAACTTGAGGATGAATGTTTAACTTCCACACAATATTTGTTGACATTTGCTATCTAATGTGGAGGCTCTAGTGGTATCAGTTAAATCTGCTGAAAAAGCATCAGGATCTACTTCAAAAATTACTAGTTATTTTAAGGAGATCGTGCCTGAAGATGATATATATAACACATGCAGCTGCAGAAGGTAATCATACATACCCCTCTGTGAAGCATAATTTTTTTTAAACCAAATGACTATTCTTCTAAATTAATTTCACTCATTTTCAGTTACAAGTTTTCATGTGCATATAGGAAAAGGGAAGCAATAGCTCTCTTTGCTTCATTGGCAGAAGAATTTTAGAAAGAGTTAAATAATTCCAGTTTTAGTTCAGTGCCATTAGATATTTCAAATACTTAAAAACATTTAAGTTAGTTCTATAAATGGTTTGATTTTTTTTTCCCCCATCCATTCATGCAATCACAGTAGAGCTTTTAGAAGTATATTCTGTCAAAGGTGAAGCCCTTGTAAATGAGATTGAAAATTCAATTTAAAAGTTCAACATTGAAGATAAAATTACTAATTCATAGTAATAATATAAGGACAAATTTTGGTAAAGCATGGTGTCATGGTAAAAACAATGTTCTTACTACATTAAGCAACCTATGGAATAGTGGCAATTGGTTATGGCACACACATAATTCACAATTGCATACAAACAAACTTCAACATTCTACTAATTGAAATAGAAGTTATTGTTATCAAAATTTACAAATTTCTTTGTAGTGAGCCACTGAATGACAAGATTTCGGGGATAAGGCTGATGTTGAATACAAAAATATTCTTCACAGCAATATGTGCCTTCTTTGTTGCTTTCATCAGATTTTAGAAATCTTTGTAAATCAACCTTTTTCCTAATAGTGGAATTAAACTTTGCTGTAAATGGGTCATCAAAATTGTATTGGCATTTTGTTCAAAATCAGTTGGCAATTTTAAAATAAGTATTCAACAAATAGAATACCAAATTAAGTTTTTAGGGAATTACAGTTAATGAAAACAAAGCTCCATTGGGATTTTCCTTTCTAAAAAAAGAACTGAACAAGTTAAATAGTGAGAGCTCAAATATTATATAGGATCAAAATTTGCAATTCTATAATTGTGATTTGGAATGTCTAACCTTGTAGGGAGAATCCTTTGGTAGCACTCCTATTTTGAATTATATATATAATTGAGAAGTCTTAGTTTTTATAGCATCTAAATTTGGCAAACATTCAAAGGAATCATGGAGACAATTCATTTGACAAGTTTTGTCATATAAAAATATCTATCAAAGCAAGATACTCTGAAGGAGGCTAAAAGAACACTTATGAAAGTATTTGGGCTGGGATATTTGTACTTTTCAATATGAAAAAATAATAGAGTATATCCTCCATTTAGCAGATTTGCTCTGGGCTTACCAGTCAGTGCAGAACCTGTGCAAAATGCATTTTCTCAACTAAAAATACCATGGTCTACCAAGAAGAATCAAATGAAAGTATCAATAATTTCAAATTAATTGACCATAAAATGCAACTGTGAAGAATATTACTGGCAGTTTTATTTTAAAATACCATATTTTTTAAAACACTTTCTTCACAAAAATGCCTGTGACACAATATTAGAGATGGATATAACTAAGAAATAGATTATAGTGTGAATATCTACCAAGTATAATTATTTTACGTGTTATTGTTTGATGTTCAGATAATCAATAAAAGTAGTATTTTTTTATTTCATTTTACTATACATGGATATATGTTATTTTTATTTCTTTAGAAATTTTCTCTTTGAAAATAGTTTTTTAATGCAACCACCAATATAATAAAACCAATTGTTAGTTAATAAATATGCATTTCCAAAAAAGTATAAAAGTTTGGTAATTTTAGCATTTTTCCTTTCACTCTCAGGTGTCCCAGTTTGTATTATAAACTATATAGCCTTTCTGCATTAAGGACATTTCCCAGAACTTATACAGGATCCTTCTGCATATATTTCCTTGGCTAGAATTAAATAATATGGCCACACCTGGCTATAAGGGAGGCTAGGCATGTAGTATTTATTGTGGATAGCCATGTGCCCTGCCAAAAGTCTGGAAGATGAAGAGAATAGATACTGGGAGACAAGTAGCATTCTGCTCTACCCTCACATCACATTTTGAGGTAGCACATATTTTCATGAGATGGACCTGCTGATTTTAAGGGAGAAAATAGTATGGTAATTTTAGTATCTATTTTATATATACATGAAAAGGAAGCTACCATAAGAAATGAATTGGCCATAGAAAGTGGAATAAATGAGAATATCAAATTTCACTCCAGAGACTTATTACCATTTGGGCATTCTTTCTATTGTCATTCACCCTCAAATTGCACTCTCCTCTAAATGTATAGTCTGTTTTGATGGGTCTCACTAAATTCTCTCCTTCACTGACATTCACTTAATAGTGGAAGAATGAGTGATTCATTGTTCCTTGGAGCCACTCTCTAACTGTATAGTCCATCTTTCCTCTCTACCATACCTGCTATGATCTGTGATAAAGTTTGGACCTTGCTTGGAGAAGGGGGAGGCCTTAGAAAACACATATCTGGTATAGTCTTTAGGTGCTTAGAGCTGCCCATGACCAGCTCTAGCCACACACACAGTGGCTAATTATGGGTTAAACCCAATTACCTGAGGGGAGATGTTCTGACCTACCGCTTCATAGTAACTAGGTCCATATACTTTCAGTGGTTAGCTCTTGCCTTGCCCATCTTAGAAAACCAAAGCTCATTGCCTTTAGACAATTTTCTTTTTTTTTTTTTTTTTAATCAGTTTTAACTTACTTTGAGCTCTTCTGATAGAATCTTACATGAGGTTAAGATGGTGGTATTATGTACAAATATAAAACATGCTAAAATGATACCTACAATGTAATCGCTTGTTTTAACCACTTCATTTTGTGGGAATAATAGTTAAAGTGTTCCTTTTTCTTAGCTGGTTTGTGTCATTCACATATTCCTTCTTTCAGTGTGATTCAAGTTCAGCGAAAATGGAGGCTTTATTCCCATGAAAATCAAATCAGATTCACAGCCTGTTCAATCCACTCTTGATGTTTTGCATTCAGAAGCATAACTATAAATGTTCCAGAGTCTAAGACCTCCACCATCTGCTCCATTAGGCACTGGATTTCAGTAGCACTTGATTTACAAAAAAAATAAAAAAATAAAAAATCTTAGCATATCCAAGCAACAGTTCAGTCTGAAACTTCTCCTTGAAATAAGAATGATCAGGCATTCCTCCCCTTTAGTGAACTCCATACATACCTTCTTGGTCTCTGCACACATTTGCATCTTAGACTTGCATCTTATCAACCTTTCTCTGGTGAGGAATTTTTTCCTTTTTAGGCCACGGTATGTTTTTTTTCTGAATTTGATTGTTGTGTGTTGAATTGAAGCCTTTATTCTCTGCAACCCTCCTGTTCATCCAAAATACAGATCTTTTGCACCTTTTTCTTCAAAGGGTCATTGAAGGCTCTACAAGGTCAATTTCAATGGATGTTTTACTGGCATCCATTACTTTTCAATGGTACCTTCAGTACCATGTCTAGGGGTCTGTGATTGATCTTCTACAAATCAAAGCTTGAAGATGATTTCCAAATTGTGTGAGAAGTATTTTAAATTGAGGCGATTGTAAGGGGTAACTAAAGTGCTTGAAAGTCTTTGATAAAACAAATCTCCCATATACAGATCCAGTTCCTTTCATTTAAATGCTTAGCAGTTTTCCCATTAGAATAGTTTCTTAAGGAAAGTGAAATAATAACTCAAAAGAGGACTAATTTTATTAAATGAGGCTCCAAAAAGCTAAAGTTGATAAGAGTACAGTATTTACCATTTATTGGGTTTTTCTTTTTTGTGGGCGGGGGAAGGGTAGATGGTGATAAATATTTCTTTTGGACAGTATTAAGTTTTCTTATCTCTACATATGGCTAATGTCTTGGTAAAGTTAGATCTCTATTTAATGTGTTTCAATTTTCATTTCTTGTATAAAAAAGACAATTTCCCAGCAATAGCAACATAAACACACAGCAATGAGGGAGCAGGCAGAACTTAATACAGAATTTTCGTTTATAATACATCACTGTTATTTCACAGTGGCTGCCTGCTTTTTCTTTGAGGATGTCTAACTTGGTAATTAAAGTGGGCATATTTGTAGCAACTTTCATTTTTATGATTTATTAATTCTACTAATTTCCCATTTTCTCATGCTACTGGATTCTGAGTTTCTATCTGATGTGTTTATCCTCTGTACTTCTCCTGGGGCAGACTGTTAGATGAAGGGTTCTGCAGTCATATGAAATTCTGAGCTGTTTTATAATTGCCAAGGATAAAATTAGCCAAGTCAATTATTCTCCCTTTGGCTTTTCTCTGACGATATTAGGGGTCTTCAAGGTAAATGCCTTAGGAAACAGATTTTTAAATATTTCTAAGTATAGAAATTGGTACATTAATCCTCTGGTAATTGTCATCTTACAGCTATAGCTGTAGTCACATAAGTGTGAATTAACAAGATTTTGAATTCCAGAGTGAGTTTAAAAATTAATGCTTGGGTTTTCATTCATTTCAATTATGGAACATAAGGGTAACTTTTTATTTTAGTACTTCACTGTATAAACACCCTGGACTAAGAGACCTTAGAATGCCTCTTTTTAAGCCATAAATTCCCTGAGTCCATTGAGATAAGTTGCTCTACCTTGTATTCATGTAGAATATCAATGAATGCTGCAATGATGGTGTCATGCCAGAGTCTAAAATTTTAGTGTTTGAGCATCCAGCCATCAATAAGACATGCTGAATAATTGGGGAAAATTCATGGAATAGAAGAGCACTGTAATTTAGAAATCTGGCTGGGTATTACAGGTTTTCCCTGGTTCCTGTGTTTATTTGTAGACTGGATTTGTATTTTTGAATTAGGCCACAGTGCAAATACGGCTATGTGGATAACTACTTGTCATCTTTTTCTGAGAACAGTCTTTTATTTTGCATTTATAGTGATAACCCTAGTATTTAAAGAATTTAATTCACCATGTCAGTATTTTTATCTTTGTAGTCATTTTCATGTACTGGACCTATTGCTACACATCAGATAGGAGAGTGTGATTTAGCCTGCTTCTTGTCTAAACATCCCAGAGCATTGTCATGATGTCACTCCTGGGGGCTGTTCTATTAAGCATCAGTGATTTATATTTCTAAATAACTAGTGGCACAGATGTACTCCTTACAAAGCTGATGTATTTCCTTATGTTAACTTTGTTTTCCTAAAGGCATAAATATGTTGTTTACAAGGAAGAACTTTGTTTGTATAAATATGCTCAATTTATGCATATAAATCTCTTTTACACTCTATATTTTGATAAAGAAGCTGCTATTGATTATATCATGTTTGTCTTATCCGTTATATTTGTTTTACTTTTTGAAAGTGAAAACTAAAAACATATGAAATTTAAGTTTGTCTCTCTCATATTCATTTAAAATAGGCATTATTTGACATTGTATGTTTATAAATCTTGTTAGGACTCTTATTTGTGGAAATTATTCATTTTAATACCTTATAACTTCTTTAGTTTGACACCCAAGATTACTATTCTTTTCTACTTATAACCCACTCAAGTTCAGATTTTCTTGACTAGAGTAAATGCGTGCAGAAGGTAAGCGGGGTGTCAAATATTGTGACAATTAATGAAACTATGTCTATACTATTAAATAGAGAAATCAATAAAATTACTGTTTCAAAACTCCAAAATAAACTAGTCTTTGCACAGTTTTTTATTACTTGCTAATATGGCCATATATTATATTAAAAAGAGACTGTATACATTGTCTAAACCTGCTTCCTTAATCTTTAAAGTGATGAATGACTAGTGTGTGAGAAGTGGGTTAGAAATAAGATAACAAAGTGTGTTCTTTTTAAATTTATTATCTTAATAAAACATTGGACTTTTAACTTTGTCTTTCTGATGCCATAAAACAATGGAAAAGTATCTCTTTAGCACTGGAAGTTCAAATGCCATCAAGGAAAATGGAGACCTCTGACTGTCTATGTCAAACCAGAAACCTGACAAAAAGAAGTTCAAGAGAAACTTAATTTTCTTCCTTATGTCTGGCAAACAAAGAAGCTCATTTAAAAAAAAAACACAACAAAAAACCTGTGTTCTAAAAACTACATACTCTGAAATGGATAGAGTTGACCCCCACACCATGGTCAGCCATGAGAGGTGGAAATATATTGATTATGGCAATCTTACATACATTTAGCAACCTCAACTTTTTAAAATCCCTTTTTCTACTTTCTAAAAGTAAAATAAATTAAATCAGCTACTTTTTCCATTTTCTCTGACATAAACTGCTATTTCTCCAAAGCCAGAGAGAGGAAAAAATAATCTATGTTCAAGGTTCATCAGTACTCTCCTTTTTGCCTTTCTTATTATCTTACCCAGGAACTCCTGGGTTCAGAGTTTATAAAAGTCCTGTGCCTATGCACAGCCGATTCCTTCCTCTGTATCCTCAGTTTCCTGACCTAATGTCTCTTCTCCATCCATGCTTTCTTCACCCCAGCAGACTTGTACACAGTCCTCCTTTCTTTGTCTCTTACTGTTCACAATTCAGTTCATTTTACTTCAGACAAAGTGTATATACATCCTTTCCAGCCCTTTTCTTCCAGCTTTTCATTTTTTTCCCCTTACCTGTTATTTCAGAAAAATTGTATCTACCTTTTTGCCTTCTCTTGTCACCTTTCAAAAGGAAAAATAAACCAAGAACCTTTGCTTGAAAAGCATGAGTAGAGCTTGCTATACTTGCTATGCTCTTGTGTTAGGAAAAAGGAAAATTATAAAATAGAAATGAAATAGGCATAAGAATGAACCAGTGCCTCATCCTCTTAATAAACCAAATTTCCCTTTAACCATCAATATTTAAAGATCATTTAAAAATATTTCCTATTCAGTTGTTTTCCTTTTTTCTTTCATTGCAGATATTGTAAGAGTGTGGTTTTCTACTATTCTACCCTTAATTACAAGTAAATGGTATGTCATAATGCTATGGTCCACCCAAGCTTTTGCAGGCCAGCCTGGGAACCTAACTACCATTTATAGCCTTGGTTTCTTGGGAAAATGTGTTATGAGACAACTGACTTATAGACAAAATTCCAAGATGCAGTGCATTTGTATTAGTATTAGACTAATACTGAATTTGAAGAGCATATAGAAGGATCCGTGTGACTACTTTTCAACAATAGCCATATATATAACCCAGTTGTGTTGACATAATTTTGGTTTTAGCATTTCCATCATTTTCTTAAAGCCTTAGAGTTGTAAATACTCAACAACAACAATAAAAAATTCACTCTAAGCCAAAGTTGGTTTATAGGGCCTTAGCCCAGGAGCACATTTTATTTATTTAACAATAGTGATTGGGGAGAGTCCTTTTCTGGCAGCTAATGACCTGCTGGAGGACTTGTGTGCCTGAGGCGAAGCTGAAGGCTATTAGCCCAACAGGTCATTAACTGACAAATGCCTGACCCTGAGGTCATTCCTGATATTGTAAACTGTAAAGATATTAAAGTGAGTTTGTTGGAAAATATCTCTGTGCCAACAAAGTTTCTTTTAAGCATTTTTAAAAATACATTAAGTTTTTTGTTGTTATTCACGTGGTTTAATTGTCTTTGTTCTGGGGTCATTTTCTCTGTGCATTAGCAAGTCAGCCAGAAATCAGGAAACACCAAAACTAC
The DNA here is from genome assembly GCA_029593785.1 of Cabassous unicinctus. Lineage (NCBI taxonomy): Eukaryota > Metazoa > Chordata > Mammalia > Cingulata > Chlamyphoridae > Cabassous > Cabassous unicinctus. Next base: position 9,109 of record JAQZBX010112303.1, read on the forward strand.
ACTGTATGTTCAGTCTTTGTTTTTTAGAGGTCATTTTCCCTGTTTAGAATAGCACATTAACTATTTCTTTACTAAGCAGTTTCAGTTACACTGAATGGCTTTTCTTTTGTGGATCACTTACATTTTCATAATGTGTTCTTGTGCTATATAGCATTTCTCTATTTTATACTCTTTGGGGATGACATATAAAGCTACAAAACAAGCAGAAAGAGTTCTGATGTAGAAGTCTGTGGACATAGGTCCTAGCCATGGTCGGTCTTCCTCCCTCCCTCCTCCCCCAGCCCCTCCCTCCCTCCCTTCCTTTCTTTCTTCTTTCTCTCTCTTTTTTTTTAACTTTATTTTGTACATTTAATAAATTGAAAATATAAATAATTAAAAACTAAAAAGAAAACCAGTTGAATAAAAACATACATTTCTCCATTAAATGTACTGGCTACATAATAACTTTTTTTTTAACCATACAATATGTTACACAATATATTTGGTTTATAGTAACGCAATCATACAGTATTTGTCCCTTTGTGTCTGGCTTGCTTCGCTCAACATAATGTCCTCCAGGTTCATCCATGTTGTCATATGCTTTACAACTCCATTTCTTCTTACAGCTGCATAATATGCCATTGTGTGAATACACCACAGTTTGTTTATCCATTCAGCTGTTGATGGATACCTGGGTTGTTTCCAACTTTTGGCAATCGTGAATAATACCACTATGAACATTGGTGTGCAGATGACTGTTCATGTCACTACTCTCAGTTCTTCTGGGTATATACCCGGTAGTGGTATTGCCAGATCACATGGCAAGTCTATACAACTTCTTTAGGAACTGCCAAACAGTCCTCCACAGTGGCTATACCATTCTGCATTCCCATCATTGGTGAATAAGTGTTCCTATCTCTTCACATCCTCTCCAACACTTGTAGTTCTCTGTCTTTTTAATAGTGGCCATTCTGATAGGTATGAAATGATATCTCATTGTAATTTTGATTTGCATTTCCCTAATCATTAGTGATGTTGAACATTTTTTCATGTGTTTTTTTGCCATTTGTATTTCTTCTTTGGACAAATGTCTGTTCAAGTCTTTTGCCCATTTTTTAATT
>JAQZBX010112304.1:0-10207 GCA_029593785.1 Cabassous unicinctus
CACAGATTGGCAAAATGGATAAGGAAATATGATTCATCTATATGCTGTCTACAAGAAACCCACCTTTGACCCAGGGATTCAAGGAGGCTGAAAGTGAATGACTGGACAACCATTTTATAAGCTAACAATAGCCCAAAAAAGGGCAGGAGTAGTTATTCTAATATCAGACAAAATAGAATTTCAATGCAAAACTGTTGTAAGAGACAAAGATGGACACTATATATTAGTAAAATGAGTAATATCTCAAGAAGAGAGAACAATCATACACATTTATGCACCTAATCATGGTGCCTCAAAATACATGAGGCAAACTCTGGAAAAACTAAGTGGAGAAATAAATGCTTCTACAAATATATTGGAGGATTTTAAAACACCATTATCAGCATTAGACAGAGCATCTAGACAAAGAATCAATAAAGAAACAAAGACTTTCAACAATACATTATTGGACCTGACATAATAGACATATAAAGAACTCTACACCCAAATACGGCTGGATTTATATTCTTCTCGAGTGCACATGGATCATTCTCCAAGATAGACCACATGCTAGGCCACAGAAAAACTCTCAATGAATTAAAAAAATTGAGATTATACAAAGTAATTTCTCTGAACACAGAGGAATGCAATTGGAAATCACTAAGGGCCAGAGAAACAGATTAGGCATAAAGTCATGGAAGTTAGACAACACACTCTTAGACAAACAATGGGTCAAGGAGGGAATCTCAGTAGAAATCAGTAACTACCTTAAAACAAATGACAATATCAAAACGTTTGTGATGCAGTGAAAGCTGTCCTGAGGGGAAGTTCACAGACATAAATACATATATTAAAAGAGAAGAAATACATATATTAAAAATCTTGGGGAGTAAGATCTTAAGTTAAGATGTGACTCACTTCAGTCAGGCTGGGTCCTAATCCTCTTACTGGTGTCCTTTAGAAGAGAATGAAATTCAGACAGAGAGAAAGTGATGGAAGCAAGCAGATAGAAGCAAGGACACCCAACAGAGAAAGGAGATTCCAGCAGACACATCTTCCTCCAGCTCTTCCCTGGTTTCTGTACAGTGTTCCACTGGACTCAAGAATTTTGAAATAGTTGATTCTAACGGTTCCTCACTGTTTAATAGTTAATTGTTCTGTTTGAGGGACTGATTCCTGGAGCTTTCTACTCTACCATCTTCCCACAGTTCCCCCATATACATGTATTCTTGCATGTATCATTGTGCACACATGCCCAGGTTTCACTAGGGAAATTGTTGACATAATCATTGGGCCATATTGTATGCATATATTCAACTTTGTTACAAAATGCCAAAATGACTCCTAAACATTTACACCATTATGTTGTCCCAATGTCAGTGAATGATAGTATGTACTGCTTCACATCATTTTTGCACATCAAGTTATCAGATTTTAAAATCTTGGTAAATCTTGTATGTAGGTATGTAATAGTAACACCTTTTAGTTTTAATTTAGATTTCCTTCTGAGCACCTTTCTTTTACAAACTGACTTCTATTATGAAGTATTTGTCCAATTATCTTGCCCAATTTTCCTATAGGATTGTAGGTCTGTACTGATTTATAGAAGATATTAATAAATGCTGGATGCAAGTCCATTTTCATTTGTATATGTTGTTAAAGTCTTCTCAACCAGTTAGTGTTTCTCTATCTTTCTTTATATTTTCTTTCATTTACCAGATCTTCTTAATTTTTCTGTCATAAGTTTCTCAATCCTATTCATGTTTGCTATTAACTTCTGTGTCTCGTTCAAGAAGAAACAACATATGATGATAAATACCAATATTACTTTGTAATATCTTTATATTTTTTCATTCAACTTTTTGCATCTAATTGACCTTGCATTTTATTGTGTAATAGAGAGACAGATGTGCAATTAACATTTATATGCAAACTGATTTTGCCAGGACTTAGTATTTTAAAAATTTGTCCTTTCTCTGCTGATCTGCAGTGCTACTGTCGTCATAAATCATGAATTAGTGTTCCTGTTACAGGGATCTTCCTTCATTCCATTGATCTGTTTTCCTATTTGTGTCCTGATATCACACATCTTGTGTTGTAATTATAGGATGTCTCCATATTATGGTACAACAGGTTCCTCCACTTCTTTCCTCTTTTTCAAAAGGGTTTTTACTTTTTCCATCACATTGATTTTCCATTTAAAGTTTAGACTAGTTTGGCAAACTAATTGAGGCTTGCTTTTATTTTGATTTTGTTATCACCTTGCATTTATAACTCATTCCCCCCAAAAATCTTTCTCCCATTGTTTTAATCATTTTTGGTTAATAAATTTATATTCCTTAATGGTCACATTGGGAGGTGGATGAGATAATTCCATGCACTCAATATGCCTTATTTATCTGCAGTTCTAATTTGTTCATCCATATTTGCCATATATATATATGGATAATAATGATAATTAAATATCCATGTCACTACCACCCAACTTAAGATACAGAATATTACCAATAGCTTTGAAGCCTCCTAAGTGCAATAGCATCTCTCTTAATTTCCTTAGAGGTGAAATATACATTTTCTATTAAAATAGGCAAAAGCTACAATATTTCCATTTTACTTCAAATTGTTGATGAGCTTATTTAATATAGGATGATGTCAAATAACATTCTATGACTCTCATACTCTGACTATACTTCTGACTTTCTGAATACCATTATATGTCCACTCTAAGTGCCAGCCTTGCAAAACTACTTAGAGACATATAATATGCTTTTCCCTTCCTGGTATTTTTGTCAATTATAATTCTTTTCGCTTATGTGTTTCTTTTCTGCCTTTCCTTGTATTACTGGCTAATTTTTACTTCTTTCTCAAAACTCTCAAAACATATCCTCTTCTTCAGATAGCTCTTTTGCTCTTAAATAATGCCCGCTTTTTTTTCTTACATGGTAACATAATATGTGGCATTGTATTGGCTACAAATCTTTTTTTCTCTTTTGTGTGTGTCTTATCTACCTGAAGACAAGTTCACCATCACATCTCCATTTAGAGACTGGAAGAAGATAAGCACTCAAGAAATGACTGTGGACTGATATATTGTATAATAATGGCTAAATAGATTTTAATAACATATTATTTGATTTAATCCAGTATGTGATTTTGGTTATTCAGGCATAAAATAATTAGAAGATATGACACAGACTTAATGGACTCTACTAAGGAAGTACATATTTATAGAAATAGTTATGTCATATTATTAAGTTTTATATAAGTTCATAATAAAGTATTTCAAAATGAAGTAAATTTTGGTTGATTTAATAGCAATATGGAAGGAGGGATTCAAATAATTCTTTCAGTTAATCATTTTTATTTTACAATTGTTTCATGTCAGACACTCTGCTCAGTACTAGATATAAGATCATCCAAATATTTTCATATACTGCCATCACAAAGTTCAGAATCTAGAGTGGAAGGCAGGAATTACAAATTGATATGTGATTTTTCAATTGTTTTTACATAGTAGGAAGTAAAATAAACAGCATCATTAAAGATGAATTTGTTTCTTCCTGGCAGGTTGGGCAAGGCTTCTGAGAAATGAAGTAATGAGACAGGACACACTGTGAGAAAAATATGCCAGTGTGAGTAGAGAGTAGGCTAAAATGTTTCATTATGGGGAAGAAATTGAAATGGGAGGTACATAAATAAATCACTAAGCAAGAGTGGGGCAACTAAAACTGGAGAAATAAGCAAGGGGAAATTATTACAACTGATCCTTGTATTCTGTGTTAAGGACTTTGGAATTAGATTAAAAGTAATGAGAAACCATTACTGGGATTTAAATGAAAATCACAGATGGAAGGATGGATGGATGGATGGATGGATGGACAGATGAATAAAGGACTTTGTAGATGTGTTCAATAAAACCTTGAGAGCATTTATGGAATTACTATTGAAATTTCATAGTCTGAAAAATAATGTATCAAGTGATGAAATTTATGACTTAAGGGATTACAATACATTGGTATACTAGGATGTTCTTCTTTGGCCACTTTGTATTAAACAAGAATTTCCTAGAAGACCAGGTTATTCCAAGGGAACAACCCATGAGCTGTCTATAGAGCATGCAAGGATCCACTCTTCAGGGAAACTGACAGCTTTATAATAAAATATGTTTATTCTCTAGACATCAGGGAACAAGAACATTTTTACCTACTACCAAGTTGTGCTTCTCTAAATATGGTTTGTTAAAAAATATAGGATTTTTTATTGCTAACATTTTCCAGAAATTTAGAGAATATTACAAAATCTGGAGAGATAATACTTTTCCAAGGAACCTTCTAGTTGAACTAACACACTGGCTTAAGGGAAATTCCCATGATTTTAGAGCTGTACATAATGAAAGATTTCATTCATTTGCTATCTAGGTATGTTCACAATTATCTTACTTCAGAGGCAGCTTTTTTAGGTCTTTGTAGCAGCTTCATTTCTGAACCATGCTTTTGCTTTATTAATAACACACTTTTGACTTTAAAAATGATTTTAATTTTTCCATAGAGCATGTCCAGAAAGCATTTTATATTTAATCTCCATTTTCCAGGGGAGGAAGCACAAACATGTAGACATGAAGGCATGAGCTCAAGGACCTGCTGGGTTGGTCACCAACAATTTTGGAACAATGTCACCATGGAGCAGATTAAGGTAACTGGGTCATATGTTTCCAGAGATAAAGGGTCTGTGGGATCATGAGAGATGGTTGCTGAGTAACTTCACATCATACCATTACCTTTGTGAAAATTTGAAAATATGAGGTCTTTTCCTGCAGTATTGTGGGCTCACACAGTATGATTTTAATTGTACCTTCTAATTTTGATGAACATAATACTCAGAATCAATGGTAGCAATGGCATCCTATCCCATGTCAATGCCTAAATTGTGTCTCTGATAAGGATTTACATTTTTGTTCAATTTTCTTTTCTATGTTCTTATTCCACTTCAGGACAAAGTGAGAGCTACTCAACACAATAAAAAAGGTATCTGATTACTGATACCACTTTATATGGCTTTTGTAGGAATGATGTTGTGTTTCCCTACCAGAGCAAGGTTCAGCTATGGGCTTCCACCGGGAAGCTCAGGTAATCAGTTACATGTAAAGTCCTTAACAGACTTTTATAGATGAGTTTAGTACTTCCTCCACCATTTTCTCCTATAAATAGCATTTAAGTACTTCACAATATCAATCCATTACCCCATTACACATTGATTGATGTATATATGCTTAGACCTAGTAGATTTTAGAAGACCCCATGTTGAAGGCTAAAAACATTTTTCAACTACCACCCCTCTCCCCACATTGTCCTGTATGAGCATTTATGAACCAGAGTTTAGCAACCAGTGAGGCCTATGTAAATGTCTCTTATCATCATGGCCACCAGGAAATCACAGCCATCTTCTTGACTCACAGTTCATGGGATCCTGCTGAGATACCATATTTTATAACAAATACACTTTCAAATCTTCATGGAAATATATTTTATATGCATCAAGAAATGGATGTTAACACCCTCACTTGATATATGGAGAAACTTATTTCTGAAGAAAGGAAATGGTTTCCAACGTGCCCATCACACTGGGCACAGTATCTCGATCTATTGCCCCACTCTTGAGATTCTGCATGTAGCCAGCATTCCAATCCTGGCAGTCTATCAGGATAAATGCAGCATACTGAGGCAGGGCACATTTCTCTTTTCCAAAATAGGTTGGAGTAGACAGAAGCTTTCTATACCCAATGCCCAGACCAGGCAATGCATTCTGTTGTGCAGAGAGAAGCAAATCCCAAGCATGACTATGTGAGAGATACCGCCGGATTTATTTTCTACATTCCTGGATAAGAACTGAACCTATATAAAATATATTTTTTATTAGAGAAGTTGTGAGTTTACAAAATCAATTCATAATATACAGAATTCCCATGTATCTCCCCTTCATCAACACCTTGCATTGTTGTGGAATATCTCACAGATTATGAAAGAACATAATCAAAATATCACTACTAACTATGGTCTACAGCTTATATTTGGTATATTTTCCCATTGAGCTGAGGGTTCTTTCAGAGGATTGTGTTGGTGGACACTCCCCTGCAGATACAGACCAGGGTTTCACTTCACCACCAACTGGCTCAGTGCTTAGTGGCTGCTTTCCCAAGCATATTCAATGATGTCTAGTTTGTAGGTTCCCTGGAAGGGCTCCCACTGGCTGACTGCAAGAAGGAACATGTATCAGGGTACTTGAGTTAGAGGGTGCAAAGAAACATTGGTTACGCAGCTGTTGAAACTGGCAAATTCAAAGATTTTAATATCTGTTCCTAAACAACCTGATAGGTTTTATGAGTTTTTTCTCTGAAATTAAGGAGCTTTATCCACTTTCAAAACCCATATCAATTACTCTTTTATTTATTTATTTATTTATTTATTTATTTGTTTATTTGTTTATTTATTTATAAAGATGCTTAGATTACATAAATATTACAGAAAAATTATAGGGATTACCATATGCCCCACCTCCCATACCACCCACAACCTCCCACATAAACATCCTTCATTATTGTGGCACTGTAATTGCAATTGATTAACATATCCTAGGGCTTGGCCATTAAACATGGACCATAGTTCACATTGTAGACCACACTGTCTCCCACACAGTTCTGCTTGTTTTATGTTTATATAAAATGGCCTATATCTGTCATTGCAATGTCACTCAGGGCCATTCTCAAGTCCCCCAAAAGCCCCTGTATTACAACTGCTTTTCCCTCTTTCTGTCCCCAGATCCTCCAGTGGCCACTGGCTCCACATCAATGTTGTAATTTCTTTCATTGCTTGGATCACAATATGTCTACAGTAGAATACAAGCAAGTCCACTCTAGTCCATAGCTCTTCACACCATCCTGAGGAGTCTGGGATGGTGATGTCCACTCCAGATCTAATTGAGAGGGGGCTTATATCCCATTGGGAAGATGGATGGGTGAGTCCAAAGAGCTGTAGAGTAGGAGTTGCTGCTCCACCGAGGTTCCAGGCCCAGCTGGCACATGGACAGCTCAAAGACTCAAGTCTCTGGACATACACCTACAAACTCCAGCACCAAGTATAGGTTTGAATAGACGGGACAGATGAGCCATGTGAAGGGAAGACATAGTTGAGCCCAACTGTATCACTCTCAGGAGCAAAAATAACAAAGTAGGGCCCACTGACAAGGCACCAAACTCCAGAGCTATCCAACCTGGAATAGGTCCTGGGTGTCTCCAGAATCCTCAGAAGCCCCACTGTTTGGGGTGATATCCACTTTGGAATTATATGAGATCCTATGGAGATGTGCACAAGCATTACCTCTGGGATCACCTCCCGACTCTCTTTGAAATGTCTTAGCCATATAAACTCATTTCTCTTTACCTTTTCCCCTTTTATTCAAGGTCTTTTTCCAGTCACATTGCCAGTTGGGGCTTGGTAGCAATCCTTCGGTGCCCGGAGGCTCATCCCTGGGAATCATGTTCCACACTGTGAGGAAGGCAATGGATTCATATGCTGAGTTTGGCTTAGAGAGAGGCCACATTTGAGCAACAAGGAGGTTCTCAGGAGGCAACCCTTAGGCACCGCATAACAATAGGCTTGTTTCAATTTCAAGAGCAAAGACTCATAAAGCTAGTCATCAATATTAAGGGCCCATCAGTGGATCATCCTTCTTCATCTGTCATTGCCCCTGCACTTGGGGAATGGTTGCTGCTCCCTTAGAGAATGTGGCAGAGCTCTCCAGGTTGGGAAATCAGTATTCTCTCATTTATTGACTGATTCTCCACCCACTGTGACAATATCTTAAGAACATTTGAACATTATTATATTCCTTATATTTATGCTCAGGTGAACTTCCTCCCATGCATCCCCCATCCCTGACACCCCACACCAATGATCCTCCCCCACCCCAGGTGTAACCCTTATTTGATCAAAAGTTTCTTCAAAGATGGAGCCATTACAGTAGCTGAAAGCAATTAATAGGAAAATGAAATAATAATGATAAGTTTAAATGTAAGAGATAAAATACATAAAGATAAAAAAAACATAAAATAAAAGATTGGGATATTAAAAAATGAAAATTTAAAAACAAATAAAATAAAAATAAATAAATAAAATTTTTTGACCTTTTGCCTTTCATTACTGCAATATCTGGTGTCCTGTCTGTACCATGGCACCTTCCCCCTCTCATTCCCCAGTGTCTCACTGTTTTTAAGTTTGTATTTAAGAAGTTTTATTTTATTTTATTTTTTAAAAGATTTATTTATTTATTTATCCCCGCCCCTTGCTGCTTGTGCTTGCTGTGTCCATTCGCTGTGTGTCTTCTCCGTGTCTGCTTATCTCCCCCTTGCTGTGAGGTCCCGCTGAATCAGCCCACTGTGCCACACAGGCTGGCCTGCCCTCACAAGGAGGCCCCGGGAACTGAACCTGGGGCCTCACACATGGTAAACGGGGGCTCTGTTGATTGAGCCACACCAGCTTCCTGTTGTGAGGTCTTGCTGCATCAGCCCACCGGGCCGCGGGATCTGGCCCGCCCTCACAAGGAGGCCCCGGGAAGCGAACCCGTGGCCTCCCATATGGTAAATGGGAGCTCTATACCTTGAGTCACACCCGCTTCCCTCAAGAAGTTTTAGATCAGAGCAAAGTCACACACAGAAAACAGGAGACTCTCATATACCCAACATCCTCCCCATTTACCCCCCCATATTAATACTTTTTATATGTGGGTGGTAGCATTGTTATAACTGATATATATATAATGGAACAGCTACTAAACATTGTCAATGGTTTACACTATGGTTTCCATTTTAGACCATACCCTACACTTTTATAAATCTTGATGATAATTACCATGTACTGTGACCATCACTGTATGATAATGAAGAACATTTACACTCACCACTAAGTATTCCATGTTTGATCTATTCTATTCCTCCCACCCCATCCCCCTGGGGCCCAAAACGACCCCCTGGATGGACTTGATGGATGACAAGATTCATAGTTACATACAACAAGAGGTCTTGACACACTGGTTTGTCCTCCCCTATTAGGAACCACACTTGCTCTTGAGAGATCCCTCCCTGTCTATTTCTGAGCAAATTGGCCCTCCCAAAGGTGGGAGTCCAACTCCTTCTGGTTAATTATGTAGGTCTCCAACCACTGATACAACACATTATGGCAGAATGAACACTCAAACCTTACCTAGAAGCCTGCACTAGTTGCACTCTGTCACAAATGCCCCCCAGCCAATACCCTAAACCAGTGACCCTTCCTTGTCTTTGCCATAAGAGCATTTCCACCTCTGTACTTTCAACCTCATACCAGCAAATCCCCAGGGTTCAACTGGTCCACTTCCCAACCCTCCCACCAGTATCCTGGACCTTCTGACCAACCCTTCCCAATCTACCCACCTGTCAACCCTTCACCACTCAACCCAATAATATCAATACCCTCCTGTCCTATCCCTTCAATACACATCTATACTCTATCTCTTTACCATAGATTACATCCATATGGGTGATGGCTCACAACCTTCTCTTCTATTTCTATTTCTTGTAAACCTAAATAACAGACAATAGCTCTCTGAGACTGATCAATTTCCTTAATTCATATCAGTGACATCATGTACTTTTCATTCTTTAATGCCTGGCTTGCTTCACTCAACATAATGTCTTCAAGATTCATCCGTGTTATCCTGTGTGTTAGCACTGTATTCCTTCTTAAAGGTGAGTAATAGTCCACTGTATGCATGTACCACATTTTGCTTATCCATTCGTCTTTTGATGGGCAATGGGGTTGATTCCAACTTTTGGCAATCATGAGCAGAGCCGCTATGAACATTGGTGGGCATATATCTGTTCATGCCTTTGCTTTCAATTCTTCAGGGTATATACCCAGAAGTGGAATTGCTGGATCATATGGAAGTTCTATAGTTAGGTATTTGAGGAACCGATAAACTGTCCCCCATAATGGCTGGACATTTCTACAATCCCACCAGCAGTGTATGAGGGTTCCCATTCCTCCACATCCTCTCCAACACTTATAGTCTGCTGTTTTTTTAATAGCTTCCATTCTAATGGGTGTAACATGGTACCTCAGTGTAGTTTTCAATTGGATTTCCCTAATAGCTAGCAATGTTGAGCATCTTTTCATATGCTTCTTAGCCATTTGTATTT
>JAQZBX010112305.1:0-10210 GCA_029593785.1 Cabassous unicinctus
CTGCATCAGCCCACCGTGCCACGCGGGCCAGCCTGCTCTCACAAGGAGGCCCCGGGAAGCGAACCTGGGGCCTCCCACATGGTAAACGGGGGCTCTATGGATTGAGCCACACCCGCTTCCTGCTGTGAGGTTTTGCTGCATCAGCCTACCCCGCCGCGCAGGCCGGCCGGCCTGCCCTCACAAGGAGGCCCCGGGAAGCGAACCCGGGGCCTCCCATATGGTAAATGGGAGCTCTATCCATTGAGCCACATCCGCTTCCCCAAGCCCTCAATCTTAATACTTGTACTGATGAGCTTTATTCCTGTAAAATGAAACTTAGCCTAATTATAATTAATGCCTAAGAATTACCTCCTGAAAACCTCGTTGTTACTCAAATGTGGCCTCTCTCTAATCCAAACTCTGCAAATAAACTCCTTACCTTCCCCCCTGATGTGGAACATGACTCCCAAAGATGAGCCTCCCTGGAACTGAGGATTATTATCAAATGCTAACCGGTGATGCATTTGGAGAAAGACTTGACCAAAGGGGGGAAACATTAAATTAAAAAGAGTTTTTATGGCTAAGAGATTTCAAAGTGAGTCGGGAGGTGACTCCAGAGGTTATGCTTATGCAAGTCTCAGGCAGATTTCACTGTCACAGTAAACAAAGCCTCAAATGAGAGTCTCCTGAGGGCTCTAGGGATATCCAGATACCAGAGACAAAGCAAATAGCCTCATGAAATCAACACTCCCTCACTGGGCCTTGTTTGGGAATATATGATAATCTATTTCCCCAATATAACATAGCTATACCCAAATTTGACCTCATCAAAATTTTTAAAATTTGTACATCAAAGGACAAGAAGAAAGTGAAAATACAGCATACAGAATAAGAGAAAACCATTGAAAATAATATATCTGATGGGAGTTTAGTATCCAGAAAATACAAAGAACTGCTACAACTCAACAATAAAAAGACAATAAAAAGACATTTAAAAATGGGCAAAAGACATGAATAGACATTTTCCAAGAAGATATACAAATGGCCAATAAACACTTGAAAAGATGTTCAATATCATTAGCCATTAGGGAAAAGCAAATCAAAACCACAATGAGATATAATTTCACTCCCACTAGAATGGCTACTATTAAAAAGTGGAAAAATAACAAGTGTTGGAAATGATAATAAATAGGAGCCCTTATACATTGTTGGTAGGAATGTAAAATGTACAGATTCTGTTGAAAACAGGAGCAGTTCCTCAGAAAGTTAAACATAGGACTACCAAATGACCAGGCAATCCCACTTTTAGGAATACACCCAAAAGAATTGAAAGCAGAGACATGAACAGATATTTGTACACCACTATTCATAGCAGCAATATTCACAACAGCCAAAAGGTGGAAGCAACCCAAGTATCCATCAACTGGTGAATGGATAAACAAAATATGGTATATACATACAATGGAATAGTATTCATCCCTAAAAAGGAATGAAGTTCTGATACATGCTACTACATAGATGAACCTGAAGGCATCATGTTGAGTGAAATAAGTTGGACACAAAAGGACAGATACTGCATGACTTCATTTTCTAGAAATAACTAGAATATGCAAATTACAAGCCAAAAAGTAGAGTACAGATTGCCAAGCACAGAATTGTAAGAAGGAGTATGGATGGGGAGCCAATCCATAACATGTATTGGGTTTCTCTTGGAGTAATGGAAAAAATTTTTGTTATGGTGTATGGTCATGGTAGAGCAACATCATAAATGCAATTAATGGCACTAAGCTGTATGCTTGAGACTCGTTGAGATAGGAAATTTTATGTTGAATATATGTTAAGACAAAAAAAATTTTTTTGAGGTACCAGTGGCTGGGGATTGAACCTGGGACCTTGTATGTAGGAAGTTGGTACTGAACCACTGAGCCACATCAGCTCCCCTGAGTTGTTTTTTCATTTGTTTTGCTTATTGTTTGTTTGGGGGCTTTTTTAGGAGGCACTGGGAACCGAACCCGGGACCTCCCATGTGGGAAGCAGGCATTAACTGCTTGAGCCACATCTACTCCCAGGACAATTTTTAAAAAGAGAGACTAAAAAGACCATGACAGGGAGTTCCAATTAACCAAGATGGCAGAACTCAGGGCTCCATTCTCCCACAGAATCTTTAAACAACTAATAGAAACTGGCAGAGCCATTTTCCTCAGAGCTCCAGAAACAGTTAAAGGATTTCAGAACAGGGCCAACAATGAATCAAGAAAAAGGCAATTTAAACATGGTAGGAGAAGCTTGTGGTGTCCTTCCAGTTCCTCCTCCACCCCTCCCTCGTGCAGTGTGCAGCAAGCCTATGCTCTCATTATAAGTCCTTGGCCCTGTTTGGAGGGAGCAGAGTCACCTCTCTATGCATACAGGGGTGCCTGTATGATGAAGCTAATCTGGTGGCAGCCTAAAGGACTAGACAAGGACACTTATCTCTGATTTGCCATCCCAGAGTTTGCATTGCAAACAGAAGCAGCTTGTGGATAGCTAAAGCAGTGTAAGAAACAATCAAATGGAACTGGCATGATGCAAAGGATTACCAGGTTCAAGATATACCATTAAGCACACAGGGGAAGGGAAGTCTATTTCATAAGGAGTACAGGGGACATTTGGATCCTTGTAAATGAAGGGAATTCCTAAGGCCAACAACAAGCACATGCCCAGGTCAAGAGATGTGCTCAAAAGACATGGGGAGGACCTTGTGCTTGGCCTTGGGCTGATCTACTTTGTGGTAGGACTAAGCTCTGAAGAAGAGGACTAGCTGCCCGACAGCCAATTTGCAAAGACTTTGAAAGACTGTTCAAAGAGTTAAAGGAACTCATGGAGAAAGAATTAAAGGAAATCAAGAAAAAAAATGAGAATTTCAATAAAGAAATAGAAATTATTTAAAGGAAGAAAACTGAAATAACAAATTCCCTAAAGGATTTCAACAGCAGATTGGAGCAGGCAGAAGAAAGCATCAGTGTACTCAAATGTAAGACAATTGAAATTATTGAGAGCCCCAATAAGATTAAATGCTGATTTCTCATCAGAAACCATGAAGGCAAGAAGGCAATGGGATGAAATATTTAAAATGGAGAAAGAAAATAATTGCCAACCAAGAATTTTATAAATAGTGAGAATGCCTTTCAAAAATTAGGAAGAGACTAAGAATCTCCAGGTAGACAAAAGGTGAATGAGTATGTCACCACTAAACCTACCCTATAAGCAATGCTGAAGATAGTTCTTCAGATTGAAAGGAAAGAACAGTAGAGAGTGAACTGAAGCAGCATAAAGAAATAAAGGTCTTCTGGTAAAGGTAACCTAACCACATGGGTGATTGTAAACACCAGTAATATTCCATTGTATTTTGGTACATAACTCTTTTTACCTCTTATAGTTTCTAAAATGCAAATGAATAAAAACTAATGATAAATCTATGGTTTTGGACACACAATATATAAAGATATAATTTGTAACAAGTGCAACAAAATGTGTGAGTGGTAGAGTGGTTTAGGAACATTGTGTATGATATTGAAGCTAAGTTGGCACCAAATCAAACATGCTCATTATTGATTTAGGATGTTAAATTTAAGTCCTATGGTAGCCACAAAGAAAATATCAGAAGAATATATCCTGAAGGAAATGAAAAGAGACTCAAAATGATCTACTACAAAAGATCTAATAATTATGAAAGTAGGCAAAAATGGAGAAATTAGGGGACTAAAAAGGTATAAGAAGGGCCCTACTTTGGAGTTTATGCTCCCCCCGTGTGACAGGGATGGACTCAGTTGTGGTTTCCCTAGACATGACTCTTCTGACCCTTCTATTTGAGCCTATGGCTAGTGCTGGGGTTGGCAGGTGTATGTCCAGGAGACTGGAATCTTTGGGCTGTCCATGTGCCAGCTGGGATCTGAATCTTGGCGGAGTTGCAACACCTACTCTCTGGTTCGTTGGATTCACCAGGACAACTTGCAGGGAGATGGTGATGGATGATGATCATCCTAGGGGGCCAAAAGCGTCTGCAGCTGTGGGCAGGGGGTCCCATCCATCTGTTTCATGTGATTGAAGCCCACCCTCAGTTGGAGGTGGAGTGGGTTTTGCCATCCTAGAGTCCTCAGGATTGGGGAATGGACTGTGGACTGGAGTGGACTTGCTGGTATTCTACTATAAACTTATTGTGATTCTAGCAATGGAAGAAATTATATCATTGATGTGGAGGCAGTGGCCACTGGAGGTTCTGAGGGCAGGGAGAGGGAAAGGCAGGTGTAGTATGGGGTCATTTTCAGGACTTGGGAATTGTCCTGATTGGCATTGCAACAACAGATACAGGACATTGCATATCTTGCCATGGCCTTCGAGGTTGTGTGGGAAAGAGTGTAGACTACAATGTGGACTATAGTCCATGCTTGGTGGCAATGCTCCAAGGCGTTTTCATTGGTTTTAACGAATGTGCCCCACTGGTGGGGGATGTTGATGTGGAGGGTGTGGGAGGTGCGGGGGATGGGGCATATGGGAATCCCCTGTAGTTTTGTGTGGCATTTGTGTAATCTAATCTAAGTATCTTTTTAAAAATATATAGATATATACATATTTTTAAAAGTTGGAAGCAACCCAAGTGTCCATGAACAGATGGATAAACAAAATGTGGTACAAACATGAGAGGGAATATTATTCAGCTGTGAAAAGGAGTGAAGTTCTGATCTGATGCAAGCTGCCCAATGTGGATGGACCTTGAAGACATCATGTTGAATGAATTAAGCCAGACACAAGAGGACAAATATTGTATGATCTCACTTACATGAAATACTTAAAATAAGCAAATTCATGGAGACAGATATTAGATTATAGGTTACCAGGGCTGAAAATAGGAGAAAGGAAATGGGGAGTTATTGCTTAATGGAGTTTCTGTTTGAGGTGATGAAAAAGTTGGGGTAATGAATATTGGTGATGGTAGCACAATAATGTGAATGTAATTAATACTGCTGAATTCTACCCTTGAAACTGGTTAAAATGAGAAAATTTGAGTCAGATGTATGTCACTACAATAAAAAGTTAAAAAAAAAAAAAAGGTATAAGACTTAGGAAAACCAAATAGCAAAATGGCAGAAGAAAGTCTTGCATTATTCGTTGCTTTAAATGCAAATGTGTTAAACTCTCCAGTCAAAAGACAGATTTGCATGACCCTTTTATATTATGTCTTTAAATTCAAAGCAATAGTATGTTAAAAGTAAGAGGATGGAAAAAAATATTCCATGCAAATAGAAGAGAGCAGTGGTAACTATACTAATATCAGATAAAATAAACTTTAATTCAAAAACTGTTAAAAAAGACAAGGAAGACACTGTCTGTATACTGATAAAGGTATCCATTCAACAAGAAGATGAAACAATTATAACTATATATGCATTTAATAACAGAGCCCCCAAATATATGAGGCAAATAATGACCACATCCACAATCAAAGAATTAAAGTGGATTCCTACCTCACATCATATGCAAAACTTGACCCAAAATGGATCAAAGTCTTAAATATAAGAACCAAAACTATAACACTCCTAGAAGAAAACCTAGGAAAACATCTTCAGGACCTTGTGTTAGGCAATAGTTTCATAGACATTATGCTAAAAGCAGGAGCAAAAAAAAGAAAAAATAATAGATAAATGGGACTTCATCAAAATTAAAAATTTTGTGCATTAAAGGACTTTATCAGGAAAGTGATGAATGAGAGAAAATGTTTGGAAACCATATTTCTGATAAGAGTTTTATAGCCAGGATATGTAAAAAAAAATTAAAAAAAATCCTACAACTCAGCAACAAAAAGAGCAGCCAATCAGTTTAAAAATGGACAAAGGGCTTGAATAGACATTTTCCAAAGAAGATACACAAATGGCCAATAAGCACATCAAAAAATGCTCAACATCATAGCCATTAGGGAAATGCAAATCAAAACCACAATGAAATACCATTTCATACCCACTCGAATGGCTACTATTTAAAAAACACACAGAAAATAACAAGTGTAGGAGAGGATGTGAAAAAATAGGAAAGCTCATACATTGTTGGTGGAATGTTAAATGCTGCAGCTGCTGTGGAAAACAGTACGACAGTTCCTCAGAAAGCTAATTATATAATGACCATATGACCCAGCGATCCTACTTCTAGGATTGCTAGGGGAAAAAAAGAAAGAAATCAAGGACTTGTACAGGCATTTGCACACCAATGTTCATAGCAGCATTATTCACAATTGCCAAATGGTGGAAACAATACAAATGTCCATCAACTGACAATCGATAAATAAAATGTGGTGTCTACATACAAAGAATAGTATTCACCCCTAAAAAGGAATGAAGTTCTGCTACAGGCTACTACATGGAGAGTTAATGCTTAATTGGTATACAGTTTTTGTTTGAAGTGGTGGAAAAGTTTTGTTGGTATAGATGATAGAGATAGATAGATAGATTAATAGATAGATAGATAGATAGATAGATAGATAGATAGATAAATAGAAAGATAGATAGATATAGATTGATTGATTAGAGAGACAGAATGATATAAAAATGTAGCAGAATGTTAAAAGTTGGTAAATCTGGTATGTGAGTAGGGGGATATCAGAGTTGTCTATATAGTTTTTGTTTTGTTTTCAACTTTCTTGTAAGTTTGAAATTATATCAAAATAAAAAAGTAAAAAAAGAAACAGGAAACGGGTATTGAATTATAACAAATGACTTTTTCATGTCTGTTAAACTGATTATAAGATTTCTCCCTAAACAAACTATCCTTCTAGCTCTTGAACTAAACCCTAAGAGTCAACTATAATTTCTGCTATTTTAGAATCTTATTCTCTGGGGATTGTATTCAGGATTTTGTGACTATATTAAAAGGCTGATCTGCAGCTTTCTAGGTTTTTGATTCTTATGAAAACGTTTTGGGATCAAGGTTATGTTCGGCAAAGCAAATTAGCAGAGATATTTATTTGCAAGATCCTGTTCATTCAGTCTCCCAACTCTCTCTGAAACCCTTCCCCTTCCCCTCAATTCATGGCACCACTGCCTTAATGCGAACTCACGGCATCTATCAATTAGATTACCCTGCATCCATTTTCCCCTCCTGCAACCCACTCCCCACTGTGCTTCTGGACTTATCGTTCTAAAATGAAAATATCATTACAAGACTTATCTACTTAATACATTTCCTAGAGCTTGGGGGGAATTGTCTAAATCTTTATCATTGTAGAAATTTAGTAAAAAAACTCTAATTTGATTAATAGAGATAGAAGCACATTATTCAGGAGCATGAAAGTATGAATACAAACAAAGATTAGGAAAGGGGATGTGGCTCAAGCAATTGAGCTCCCGCCTACCACATGGGAGGCCTCTGATTCAGTTCCCCAGTGCTTTCTAGAGAAGACAGAGAGTTGGTGTGACAGGCAGGCATAGCAAGCTGACACAACAAGAGACAGAAGAAGGAAAAAGCATAATGAGAGACACAACAAAGCAGGGAGTGGAGGTTCCCAGTGCCTCCTAAAGAAGACTAGCAAGACAGCGAGCTGACGGCGACGGGCAGATGTGGCAAGCTAATGCAACAAGATGATGCAAGAAGAAAAATATAATGAGAGACACAACACAGCAGGGAATGGAGGTGGCTCAAGTGATTAGGCACCTCCCTCCCACTTTGGAGGTACCAGGTTCGGTTCCCAGTGCCTCCTAAAGAAATAAGGAAGACAGACAGATATGAATGAGGGGGTGGGGAGAAATGAATAAAATAAATCTTTTTAAAAAATGAAGATTAAAAAAAATAAAAATTGATTGCCCCCAGGAAATAAGACACAGGGTTGGGGGAGCGGGGGTGGGGTGGGGGAGCAGGTCAGGACATAGCTATTCATTATCCTGTGTCATTTGACTTTTTAATCATACATTTGTGTATTTTTAATTAAAAGTGCTCACTGTGATATAACAAAAATAAATAAAGAAATAGACCATGATGTTCAAAAATCTTGCTGGTCTGGTCCCTACCTCACAGCCTTAAACTCTCTGCCCAATCACAATGAACAAATACGGTTCTCAGTTAAGCCATGACTTTGCATGTACTGTGCCCTTTTTGTAGAATCCCTTGCTCCAAAGTGTTTGTCTAGCTCACTAGGACTTATTCCTCAAGACTCCAATCAGGCCAACCCTCCAGCCAGGTATCCTTGTCTGTCCCTCCACACCCAGATCAGGTGTCGCCCCCACGGCCTATGTTCATAGCCCTCATCCCCGCACTCTGAAATTGCCTGGGTACTACAGGGCTCACCAGTAGTTGTATTGCTCCTTGAAGTTAGGGGCATCTTAATCCTACTTTTTATCCACAATGCACACGAGGAATGGGGGCACTTCCATATATGACCTTTACCCCCAGCACTCCTGAGCTACATCTTGGCGGAAAAAGATTAGGTGTGGCCAGATAAAGGTGAGTGTGGCAGGGCTGGCTAGCTCACAAAGCCTAGAGAAGTAAATTTCTCAGGCAATGAATCCCCTAAGAAAGAAGACTGAATCCAGGATATAACTCTGGAGGGAGAAATAGCCTGTCTTGGCATTTAAAGCTATGGGCTCTGAAATAAAGCAGACCTGCATCCCTATTCCAGATCTGCCGCTAGTAAATTGGATGTCTTTGCCAAATTACCTACCCTCTGTCTTTTATTTTTACTTTTCTGTTTTCAAGGAGGGCATTTTGGATGTCATCATTGATCTACTTAACTTCTCTTGACTTCAGATTCACCATCTTTGAAAGTGATAAGTTTATTTGCTTATTAAGATATTTATGATGACTAAATGATACAATGCCTTGCCATTCAAAATGCGGTCCACAGAATCGCATCAGCATCATCCAGGACTGCTTTTAGAAGTGTAGAATATTAGTTTCCACCCTAGACATACTGTCAGAACTGAATTTTAACCAGAGCTCAAAAGCATGGATACAATGAACATAAAGTCTAGGTTCAGTAATAGGCAAATGGTAAGCACTCAGGAAATATTACTTTCACCTACCAGGCTACCTGCTTCTGTTGACACCCAATGTGCACTGAAATCAATACAGTGACCCAAGTGCTTCCGAGACGAAGGACTTTAATGCAAGGTCCACAGGCATTGGAGACAGAGCCCCTAGGCTCAATCAGGCTCCCTGAGACTGAGGAGTTGAGGTTTTTATAGATTCGACCAAGGGGAGGTGGAGTTGTTGCCATTACAATAACAAATATAAACAACTATAGTACCATGTAAAGGAGTGGAACTAAGCTAGAATACCACTACAATAGTAAACATAAACACTGTAGTCAGAGGTTACACTTTTCTTTATCTCTTTCCCTGTCTCTTATTTGCTGTGCTCTATTCCATAGTGATTGGAGATCAGATGGGTTCTCAAATAGCTGTGGTGCTTTGAGTTGTTCTGAGTTTATAAGGAAAAATGATGTGTAGGCAAATCGATCACACTAATGGGTGACAGGTAGAAGATGATTTAAAATGGATGGAAACGTACAAATCATTCTTGGCACTGTCATCTCCTTCTCTCTATCTAACCCAGCTCATAGTCATGATGATTTTACTTTCAGTTAGTCTGCTGAATCCATTCGCTTTTCTCCATGTCCCCACCACACCCCTAGGACAATCCACCATCATCTCTGGTCGGCAACTGCCTCCTAAATAGTCTACCCACCACATCCTCCCTTGTCCTCTTCAAATCTGTTTTCTATCCTGCAAACAGAGCTATCTCTGCAAAACAAAAATCTGGTGGTCACTCCCCTGCTTAAAATCCTTCCAAAGTTTCCCATTACATTTAAGATAAAGACTACAGTCCTCAGTGCAGCCTGCAAGGCCTTATGTGATTTGGGAAGGATCTCCCAGACAACCTCCTTTAAGGCTCCTGTCCTAGGTCCCTGTGCTCTAGCCATATAGGCCCTCGTTCAGTTCCTAGATCTTGGCATGATTTTTCCTACCTCAGGGCCTTTGTATATGTATTCTCTCTGCCTAGAACAGTCTGTATAACCTGTGATCTCAGCTCAGTTACAGTAACCTGAGACTCACCTCAGTAACCTTCCTCAGGAAAACCTTCCCCTTCCTCCTAGAGTGACCAGGACCCCTGTTATAAACTCACATAACACTCTTTTTTCTTTTCGTAGAAAATGCTACTGAATTTTAGCAATCAAAGTTGTAATTAAATATCTATTTGCATGACCATCTGA
>JAQZBX010112306.1:0-10208 GCA_029593785.1 Cabassous unicinctus
AAGGAAAGGAAGGAAGGAAGGAAGGAAGGACAAGAAAAAGTATATACGCAAATGCAGAGTGATCTATGGGATCTTTTGTTAAGTGAATGTTGTATTCTTAAGGGTAAATATAAGTATGTAAGTATTGCAGGGGATATAGTTATACTGAAAAAAATCATTGTTTATCTGATATTCAGATATAACTGAGCATCCTGTATTTGCTAAATCTGATAGCCCTATCTGGGAAGAAGATTCTGAGATGGAGTTTACTGTGCAGAATGTTTTTTGTTGTTGTTGTTGTTTAATAAACTTGAAAAAAAAAATTTTTTTAAGATACTTGGATTACATAAATGTTACATAAAAAATGTAAGGGATTCCCATATGCTCCACTCCCTATGCCTCCCACACTTTCCCATATTGTGGGATATTTTTAAAGGAGTGCCCCAGGGATCAAGAGCTGTGAGTACAGAGAAGGGAAGCAGGGTTGGGCTAAAGGAGAAGTTAAACTGCAATGAAGTCCCAAACAACAACCTTCGTCTATCCCAGAAGGAGCTCTGAAGCAAAAATTGCCCAAGAGTGTCCTCCATTGGGCCAAAATAGCTGGGTTTTTATCCTGTCCCTTCCTTTGCCTCAGTCAGTCATTAGATATGGTGAGTGAAGCTGTCTGTGGCTGAAGCACCCCTGAAGGGGTTGACAGCTGGTGAAGACCCTCTGCTGATAGCTTTTGCAGGCACTGGGCAAAAAGTCCATTCCCAAAGGAGAATCCTGGTAACTTACTTCCATGTCCTTCACAGTGAAAGTAAAGTGCAAAACAGTATGTAAGGTATGCCACCTTTGAGTGTAGTATTAAAGGTGTAAAACGCAAATATCTGGTGTACTTGTTTATATTTGCAAAAATAAACACTAAGGACAAACTAAAATTAATATAAAGGGTTAATAATGACAAAAAGAAGGAATAGGGTAATGGTAGTGAGATACCCCTGAGCAAACTTTGTTAAATAGTGTCAGCTTCAGATGTAAATATTTCGTATAATTAAAAAATAAATTTAAAACAAAAAAGAATATAATCCTTATAGTTAACTGGTCATGATGTATAATCCTTTTAATGTGCTGTTGGATTTGATTTACTTACATTTTGTTGAGTATTATATCTATATTAATAAGGAATATTGGGCTGTAATTTTCTTTCCTTTTGATATCTTTATCTGGTTTTGAGATTAGGATGATGCTGGCCTCATGGCCAATGAGTTAGGAAGTGCTCCCTCCTCTCCAATATTTAGGAAGAGTTTGAGCAACATTGGTTTTAATTCTTCTTTGAATGTTTGGAAAAATTAACCAGTGAAACAATCTGGTCCTAGAATTTTCTTTGTTAGGAGGTTTTGATTGATTCATTTTCTTTACTTTTTATTGTCCTTGAGACCTTCTATTTCTTCTTGAGTCAGTTTAGGTAATATGTGTGTTTCTAGGAATTTGTCCATTTCATCTAGGTTATCTAATTTGTTGACCTACAATTGTTCATAGAGTCCTCTTATATTCCTTTTTATTTCTGTATGGTTGGTAGTAATGTCCCCCTTTGCATTTCTGATTTTAGTTATTTG
The DNA here is from genome assembly GCA_029593785.1 of Cabassous unicinctus. Classification (NCBI taxonomy): domain Eukaryota; kingdom Metazoa; phylum Chordata; class Mammalia; order Cingulata; family Chlamyphoridae; genus Cabassous; species Cabassous unicinctus. Next base: position 1,578 of record JAQZBX010112306.1, read on the forward strand.
TGTCCTCTCTCTTTTTTCTTTGTTAGTCTGGTTAATGATTTGTCAATTTTATTGATCTTTTCAAAGGACTAACTTTTGGTTTCATTGATTCTCTCTAATATTGTTTTTCTGTTCTCTATTTCATTTATATCTGCTCTAATCCTTATTACTTGCTTTTGTTGTTCTTTTTCTAATTCATCCAGATGTGAGATTAAGATACAAATTTGAGGTCTTTCTTCTTTTTTAATGCAAGCATTTATAGCTGTAAATTTCCCTCTGAGCACTGCTTTTGCTGCCTCCCATACATTTTGGTGTGTTGTGTTTTCATCTTTAGTTTTCTCAAATATTTCCTAATTTCCCTTGTGTTTTTTCTTTCATGCATTGATTGTTAGTATTGCTTAATTTCCACATATTTGTAAATTTTCCAGTTTTTGCTCTGTTGTTTCTCACTTCATTCCATTGTGGTTAAGTTTGGCTCTATTTGAGTGTTTTCCTTCAGAGCTTAGCTAGCCTTCCTGTGAGCATAAAAAACAGCCTGAGGTGAAAGTGTAGTGTCCTCTCTGGTCTTTTTCTGAATATGCATGTGGCCTTATGAACTCCCTCATTTACACTGATACTTTCCAAATGCCCTTCTTCCCCCAGGAAATTTGTCATCTTTCCTCCCAGTCTGGGGAAACTCTATTATAGGTATATTAGCCTGCAATCCTTTGCCCCAGGCAGTTGCAGTTTGATGTTTTCTTATAGCATTTTGCTGTACTGTCAGCCCTTAGGTAAAGCAAGTTTTGGGACAATCCCAACAGAGACAAGCTCATAGATGTATTGAGGCAGACATGTATTCACCGCAATATATGCTTAAGGGTTACTCTGCTCCCTCTGGAAATGGGAACAGGGACCTCTACTGGGAAAGTGGGGTGGTTCTGCAATGAACCAGGAAGGTGGAGGGGAAAGAGCCAGCAAATGTGCCACAAGCTTTTCCTACCATTTTAAAATTGCCTTTTTCTTGATTCAAAACTCAAGCAGTTCCTGAAACCTTTTAACTGTTTTCCATGGCTTTGAAAAAGATGTCTCTGCCAGTTTTTATTTGTTATTCAAAAAATCTGTGCTGGAATGGAACCCTGGGGCATCTCACTTCATCTTTTTGGTGACATCACTTCTTGAAAGTATCAAATATTTCTTTTAAATAGTTTTCATTTACAGTTTTAAATTTTAATTTTTACACTTGTCATACTTCTTTGAAAATCATAAGTTTAGGAAAAAATAAAAAATAAAGACATAGCACTCTATTAGTGCCTATCAAGATCTAATATACATTTTTTTCATTTATTGTATTTATTGACCATTCAATGTAGTTAAAAGTGTAGGTAAGTTCTTCTAATTGTTTTCTCTTAAAAAAGGAAATATAAACTTATAGTCCTCTTAAGACTAACAGGTAAAAGCAGGAAGTCATATTGGGAAATAGCTTTCCTTTTCACAAATGCTATAATTAATCATTTGAGGAATAAAATGATTGTGGCCATGACCCCTCATGTTCTTTGAAGTTCCCACGCCCACTTTCTGTATGAATTGGGGTGTTAAGTCCCAGTGTCAGTGCCACTCTAACCTAGAAATTACATTCTTCCCACTCAGAAATTCCTCCTGCAGTTTCAACAGGAGAAATTATTCTTCATTTTCTCTCCTGAAAACTGTTGTGTAATATAACTGGCAGAGAGAGGTTGTTTGGTTCCACCCCAAAGGTAGCTGGATTTCAGTGGAGGTTGAAGCAGGATCTATATATAGTATGTGAAAAGCCTTAGGCTAACTGTAGATGAAAAGCACTTGAGATATGTAAGGTATTATTACTACTAAAGTGTTATTATTTTAACTTTGCTTCAAGTTACAACGAGCCTATAAAATCTGCCCAACGGTATTGCAGCAAGGCATGCTTTCTGCTTTAAATTCTTTGCCTCTAACAATCTGATTCTCTTGTATCAACATTACCTGTCAATTTTTATTAAGCAAAGTAATTTGAAGCATTTTGAATTTTTTAAATCTAGATGTCCTTGGTGGGAAGCGAAATGACCAACAAAAGCATTGGTTAAGGCTGAACTGTTTGAGTACCACTAAAGAAAGGGGCAGAAAGCAAGCCTTGCCGAGGGATAAAATAAAATTAGGAAAAAATAATCTATTCCAGTCACACTGAGTCTTAAACACGATTCAGTTGTTACCTGCTGATTTAATCAATCCTTTTCAGTTAAAAAATAGAAATTGGAGTGTAATATGCGTGATGAAAAATTTTAATAAAACATATAGGGATTTTTCCCTTAATGGGAAATGAAAATGATCTGAAGGTGGCCAGGGCACATTTTAAAAGCTTCTGAGGAAGGAAAATACAACTGGAATGAATGCATCTTAGCTAGTTTGCAGTTCTATATACTTATTATAATGTAGACAACTTTAGTACTTATCTCCTTAGAATCAGAGAGATAAATATGGGTCAACCTGATGACCCAAGGCCAGCTCTTTAGTTCAGGTATTTTGAGTTTGATCTGCAGGGGATCAAATTGTTTTGTTCTCTTCTGGACATAAAACCAGTGTGCTCACTTTCCAATTGTATCTTTGGAAGTAAGGGGCAAAGAAAAAGGGCCTGAGCACAAATTATTTTAAATCCATTTCCATTGTCACTGACAAGTAGACACACTTGTACCTCTGACTAGCAGGGGGTCAGCAATATCTATAAACAAAAGACAACATTTTAATCAATAGGTCAAATGAGAAGCAAACCATTCCCTGTCAGAATAAAAAGCTAACTATAAATCATGTCCCCTCTGTCATCTAAAGGTGATAAAATTCAGATTTTCTTTTTTTCTTATAAACTTTTCTTTCCTCCCCGCCCCCCTGCTGTTTATGCTGTCTGTGTCCATTCACTGTGTGATCTTCTGTGTCTGTTTCTTTTTGTCTTCTCTTCTCGTTCTTCTCTTCTAGGCTTTCACCGGGATTCGATCCTGGGGACCTCTGATGTGGGAGACAGGTACCCTATTGCCTGCACCACGTCAGTTCCTTGTTTCAGTCATGTCTCGCCTTGACTCTCCCCTGCGTCTGTCTTTATGTTGTGTCATCATCCCGCGCGGGCCTGGCTTGCCTTTACCAGGAGGCCCCAGGGATCGAACCCAGGTCCTCCAATATGGTAGATGGAAGCCCAATCACTTGAGCCATATCTGCTTCCCCAGATTTTCTAATTAGAGTACTAGAAAATAAAAAAATTTTCTTCTAGGCCAGTGTTGCCCAATAGAACTTTCTGCCATGATGGAAATGTTCTTTATCTGTGCCATCCGAAAAGGTAGTCACTAGCCACACCAAGCTATTGAGCACTTCTGAAATGGGGCTAATTTCACTGTGAAACAGAATTGTTAATGTTATTTAATTTCAATTAATTTAAATATTAATAGCCACATGAGGTTAGTAGCTACCATGTGGCATAACCCTGTCTAGGCATAAGGGGAATGAATTAGTCAAAATGGTTGGCATCTCCACTCCAGAATGTATTCACCCTTCCTAAAGGAAAGGTGGGGCCATGCACTTTGAGAGACAAGGTGGTGTAGAAGTAAGAGCAGTGGCTTTGGAGTCTGAGCATCTGACCTGGCACTGACCCCTTTGGACAAATTGCTTCTTTAAGGCTGAATTTCTATGAAAATAGGGAAATAAGGTTTATCTCATTAATTTTTTACGAAGTATTTTAGTTTACCAGCTGCTAAAACAAATACCTTCCAAATGGTTGGCTTAACAACAGACATTTATTAGCTCACGGTTTCAGAGGCTAGAAGGCTTGCTTCCTTCTGGGGTCAGTATCTTCTGGTTGGCTGACAATCTTTGGGGTTCCTTGGCTTTTCCATCACATGGCAATGCACATAGTGGTGTCTTCTCCTTTCTCTTCCTGGTTCCGTTGACTTCCAGCTTCTGGCTGCTCCCTACAGATTCTCTCTGTGTGGCCTTCTCTATTAGGTCTCCAGTAATAGGATTAAAACCCCATCCTGATTCAGCTGGGCCACATCTTAACTGAAGTAACCTCATCAAAAAATCCTTTTTACAATGGGTTCCCACCCATGGGAAAGGATCAAGACTAAGAGCATATTTTCCTGGGGTGTATAACTCCACACTGCCATATAAAGATTAATGGAGAAAATATTTTTAGGTCTTAGCAAAGGATTGCCATATAAGAGGCACACATCAAATGTTAATGCTTCCTCATAATCATTATAAATATGTTGATGATTGAAGACCAAGGCCTAAATTGGACATAGCCATTAGCCTAAGAGCATTTAATTGTCGTAGGTGTGGGTGGATTCCTGGGAAACCGGCCAAAATATGTGAACGTATTCAGAGTTTAGATTTATTCCATTCACTCTTTCAGTGCCAGGGTGCCTAAAGCACTCTGCAAGCCACTGTGGTAGGGGCAAAGACCTGGGTGGGAGACACCAAGAGTATTTTCAACCCTTAAGTTCTTATGGTCCTAATGAAGTTCAGGACAATCTGTGCTTTCATCATTTGGAGGTTGCAGCAATGGTCTGTCAAGAGTGAAAATTTTGCCTAACAGCAAGATCTGCTCTGTGATGGCTGTCAAAAATAGAGTCCTTTCATAGATACCTGATTTGTGGCAGTTCCTCAGTATATCTCCTACTTCTTCACTGTTGTCCATTATTGTTTTTAAGCTCCTACAGGACAGCCATGTCAACTTAATTTGATTTACATAGTGGCAGAACTAGTATTCTCGTTTTCGAAAAATTCCTTGGAATGGTGGGAAGGATTGTGTGTCAAAAACTGCTCGAAGGGAAGAGGATGTGGTTCAGGCAGTTGGGCTCCTGTCTACCACATGAGGGGTCCTAGGTTTGGTTCCCAGTGCCTCCTAAAGAAGACGAGCAAGACAGCGAGCTGATACGATGGACCAGCTAGGCAAGCTGACGCAACAAGATAACGCAGCAAGATGATGCAGTGAAGGAGACACAAGAAGGAAGCACAGTGAGAGACACAACAAGCAGGGAGTGGATGTGGCTTAAGCGATTGGGTGCCTCCCTCCCACATGGGAGGTCCTGGGGATTCCCGGTGCCTCCTAAAAAGATGATGAGCAGACACAGAGAGCATGCAACGAACAGACACAGAGAGCAGACAGCGAGCGCAAACAATGAGGGGCAGGGAGAAACAAATAAAAATAAATCTTAAAAAAATAAAACTGCTTGAAGGACACTATTAATAGTGTCTTTGCAGCAGTGTTTTTCTATCTCGAGTTTTGAGCTAGTAGCATAATGCCCAGGACAAATGAGGTAAGCTTTTGAACAAATATCCCAACTCAGGGTCACAGCCCTGCGAGAACAAGCAAAGTCATTGGCTGTGGGGAGTATCACTGGCAGCTTGCCTCGTGCCTAGGGGGCAGGATGGCACAATCCTGTTGGCGAGAGGGTTTTGAAGCAGCCTGGGAAACGTGAGTGCAAATTTCAGCCTTATGCTATCAGGTCAACAATTTAAATTCAATCCAGACATACAGTGGCAGAAGCTGCCCTGATTGTCAAGGTCCCTGGCACACCCTACTCTCCCATCTCAAAGTCCACAGCTCTGCCTGGCATCCTAATTTCAAGAGGGGAGTTGGATTAGCAACCGCTATTATGCCCCAGGCGATTTACTTGAGGTAATTGGATTCACAGTACACGTGCTGTCAAGATTACATCTCTTTTTTTTTGAAGGAATTTCACTCTGTTTTAAAATATATAAAACGAAAAAAATAAATTCACTTGAACTTTAATGCACAGAATATTTGGTAAGTGAGGAACCCAGCCAATGAAATAGAGATTGTATCTTGTCCTCTGATATCAACTATTCAAACTAAAAATACTGCGGGGATTAGACTATGATTCATCTCATTTTATGTTTTCGGTAGATGGAGGATTTGAAGATGTCAGTTAGACCCAATGTAATTTAAAAGTAATTTCTGATATTTGGAGCAGCAATGGCTATTAATTGAGTCATGATAAATTGTTATATAAAGTTCTGGTGTAGATGTGCAAGAGAAGTTTCACTTGTCAGATCTTTTTGTCTACCTTGTAACAGGTAGAACAGTGTAAAAGGAAGTGGTTTAGAAGAGAATGTCCAAAAGAATTCTATATTTAATGAAAAAAAAATTGACACACAAGAAAATCCAGGCATGAGGCAGTTGATTTCTCAGTTGGGATGTATTTACGAAGAGATGGCAGCGTGCCTTCTCCATCAGGACTTGGTAATCATTCCACTATTCATGAACAGATGCCTTGGTCAGATCCCCAAGTGTAAGTGAATTCATTAAAAGATCTAGGGAATTGGGGCATTAATTCTAAATCATTACATATTATAGATTTTCTGGAAACAAGTTGGGAGGGCAGAGCAAAGAGAGGAAATAGTAGAGATTATACCTAACTCTCGGCCAGAAGCTGGTTTCATGAGATCATTCCAAGAGCTCTTTTTATTATGGTAACTTTTAAAGTAGAGAGAAAGAGGGAGAGAGAGAGAGAGTTTTAAGTAGTCATTGTCAAAGTGTAGATGGTTGATATAAGAAAAAGTAGAATCAATGAATGCCACATGTCCTATATGGAAACCCCTAATTTGTTGGATAGAAGAGAATACACGAATCATTTAGTTCTTTGCATACTTTAAAAATAACATTTCCGATAGTTATTCTGAAGGAGACTCTACCATGTTGGATGCTTGAAATGATGGCGTTTGTAATAGTAAGTAGGGTTCTAAATATATTATGGCATGTTTTTGAAATTTGGGCTGAGTTACTCTCTTTCCAGATTTTTATTTTTTTTTCATGCAGACAATTTGGCACTGGTTGATGTGTGGGTAGATATATTTTTCCCACCTGCACAATTAGCTTGAAGTTATTTTTGGAATCGTTTTCATTTTGAGCTATTATGATGATACCATACTTGGGGAAAATGCCGTTAAGTTTGAGTTAAGAGATTCTGAATACCTAAGGGCAAAATGTAACAGTCAGGTCACAGGATGAACTTCAAAATAGCAATTGAAATAGTTTTATTAAGGATAAAGTTTTTTGAGAACATAGTTCTTACAGATATCTTCTCTCTTGTGTTATGCCTGTGTTTGTGTAAGTCCCATTATTATGTTCCTAGAGGGGTTGTGTGAAATGCTTCTATCTATGCCTCAAATGACTTAATATCATAAGATAGAGCAGTTAGTTGCTTGAACTACCTACATGAAATTTGAAGGTAGAACATGACTGAAATACATTATAAAAAATATGCTTTTTCCCCCCTATAATGAAATCAGATTTAACATTTGCTACAGAACTGAATTGAGCCTGATTTTTGTTTGTTTGTTGTTGCTTCTTTTGTTTGCTTGTTTATTTTTCCCCCTTTAGGGATTATGCTTTTTTTTTGACACATTGGTCACAAATAGTTTGGCTCTTAGGGATTGTGCAAACCATTTGAGAAGAGGCATAGGACTCTGAGGTGCTTTAGAGTTCTAAAACTGGGGGCCAATTCTGGCCTGCAACTTGTTTTGTAGATGAAGGTTTATTGGACCATAGTCAGGCCCATTTGTTCATATATTGTCTGTGGTTGCTTTCTCGCTACAATGTCAGAGTTGAGTAGTTTCAACAGAGATCATATGCTCTGCAAAGCTAAAATATTTGCTATCTGGCCCTTTAAAGAAAACGTTTTCTGACCCCAGCTTTAAAAGGCATTTTTTCTCTTTTTTTTTGTTTCTTTTTCTTTTACTTTTAGGTTTTTGGGGTGTTTTTTGTTTTGTTTTACAAAAAAAATATGTGTTAAACACTATAGATTCACTAATCCAAAAAGTCCAACCTTCTTCTCCATTGCTTCAAAATATAGTCTAGGAAAATATTTACTTACCAATTTCCATTTAAATTAAGAACAGCCATATGACTCAGTTCTGGTCCTTGATATATGAATGAAAGTCTCCTGTGGGATTCTGGGAAACAGCCATGACTGACACCACCCTCTGCTCACTTTCCTGCTGAGAACATGAACATGTTACCTTGAGTTGGGGCAGCTACCTTGGCCTGTGTAGGAAAAACCAAGGAAATAGCAAAGATACCAGACATGACATCTTTGATTTTTGCTGATTGAAGTCAGAAGTATGGCTATTTAATATAATATGATAATTTAAAATCCATATAATCTCAATGTTTTCTAGGCAGGAATGAAGATAGGGAGGGAGAGTTGTCACAAACTATCTAAAATAAAAATAAGGTGGTCTGATTTATTCTATGTAAACATACTGCGCTAAATTATTACTATCTCATCCAATTTATCTCTTCCTATCCCCTTTCTTTTCATCTACTTGTTTAACCTCTATTTATGTTTGAGATCTATGCTATCGTTTCCAAAGATAGCTGCCAACAATTTCTAGCCTCCCTGTGTACTCATGCTGAGGCCTATTCTCCCTCCTTTTAAGTCTAGGCTGGTCTTGCGACTTGCACTGACCAACGAAATTCAACAAAAGTTACATTCTGGGACATCTGCAGCCTGGACAGATTCAAGTAAGAGAAGATTAGGGGAGTGGGTATATTCCAGTGGTTGAGCACCTGCTTCCCATGCACGAGGTCCCGGGTTCAATCCATGGTACCTCCTTGAAAAAAAAAAATCCAAAGTTTTTGGTTGAGCACCT